>JAXMNL010002330.1:0-11278 GCA_035128595.1 Eptatretus atami
TTCACAAAGAAACAGATAGGGGTGAAAACAGTAACCTCCGTCCATCTTGGATGGCGGTTAACTAGATCGAGGTGCATGTAGAAATGCCAAAAAATAAAATCGAAATATTTTTTGAAAAAAAGGTGCAAAATTTGTTTGTTTTTTCTCTAACAAATTAATTTTTTTGGGGTTGGAAATCACTTAAAACATGTAGAAATGCAAAAAAAAATTTTAAATATTTTTCAAATAAAATCGAAATTTTTTTGAAAAAAAGTTGCAAAATTTGGTTTTTTTTTTCTCTAGACAAATTTTTTTTAGGTTGGAAATCACTTTAAAACAGTAGAAATGCAAAACAAAAATTAAATATTTTTCCAATAAAATTAATTTTTTTGGGAAAAAAGTTGCAAAAGTGATTTTTTTTTCTCTAACAAAATTTTTTTGTGGGGTTGGAAATCACTTAAAAACATGTAGAAATGCAAAAAAAAATATTTAAATATTTTTCAAGATAACAATTCGAATTTTTTTGGAAAAAAGTTGCAAAATTTGATTTTTTTCTCTAACAAATTTTTGTTGGTTGGAAATCAACTTAAACATGTAGAATCAAAAAACAATCAAATATTTTTCAAATAAATCGAATTTTTTTTGAAAAAAAATTGCAAACATTTGGTTTTTTTTCCTCCTACAAATTTTTGTGGGTTGGAATCACTTAAAACATGAGAAATGCAAAAAAAAAATTCTAAATATTTTTCAAATAAAATCGAATTTTTTTTGAAAAAAAAAGTGCAAAAGTTGTTTTTTTCCTCTACAAATTTTTTGGGTTGGAAATCACTTAAAACATGTAGAAATGCAAAAACAAAATAACTATTTGCAAATAAATCGAATTTTTTTGAAAAAAATTGCAAATTTTGTTTTTTTTTCTCATAACAAATTTTTTTTTTTGGTTGGAACACACTTAAAACATGTAGAAATGCAAAAAACAAAATTCAAATATTTTTTTCAAAATGGCCGCCATAGCGGCCATATTGGACTTTGGACCAAGTCCAAAATCTAATGGCATGGATCCTTGAAACCTATCCCTCCACCAAGTTTCGTCGAAATCCGTCAGGCGTTTTTCCGTTATACTGTTCACAACAAACAAACAGACGGGTGAAAACAGTAACCTCCGTCCATCTTCGATGGCGGATGTTAACTACATCGACGCGCATGTAGAAATGCCAAAAAAATAAAATCTAAATTTTTTTGAAAAAAAAAGGTGCAAAATTTGTTTGTTTTTTCCTCTAACAAATTTTTTTTGGGGGGTTGGAAATCACTTAAAACATGTAGAAATGCAAAAAATTTTTTAAATATTTTTCAAATAAAATCGAAATTTTTTTGAAAAAAAGTTGCAAAATTTGATTGTTTTTTTTCTCTAACAAATTTTTGTTTTTGGTTGGATATCACTTAAAACATGTAGAAATGCAAAAACAAAGAAAAAAATTTTTCTCCATAACAATTTCTTTTTGGGGGGGGGGACAAAGTCCAAAATCTAATAAGGATGATCATTGGACCCTACCTAACTAACCCCACAATCGCCCTCGATTCCCCCCCCCCACCCACCAAAGCTTTCGTTCGAAAATCCGTCGCAGGAGATTTTTTCCCGTAATATACAAAATTTAACATTTTCACGATCACAGCCGGGGATATCGCTTATACGCTCATCTGTTTCTCTTCGAACAGGCGAGCTAAAAACAACAACCCTTATCCTCCCCCATACCATGAGTACCGCATTCTTTTCTTCCTTTCTCCTTCTTGCGGCACAACCATCTCTCTTCTATTTGAGCGACCCACTCTCACATTGACCTCATCGATTTCTCTTCCAAAAACTTCCCATTTCCCTAACCATATCTAATCTTCAAAATCCATCAAAAAGAAACAACATAATATTCCCTTGTATCACTATCCCTAACACAAAACCTCCGAACCACCTGTCTCCATCCACCCTCTTCTGTACTTTACATTGATACCAGCAGCTTCACTTCTGCGTTTACCGTTCTCAAGTGCACCATACCTCCCCATATTACTTCAACTTCCTTCCAAACTTACTGCATCTTATGAAAAAAAAAAATAATAAAATAATGATATAAATAAATTCACTTTTACGCGACACTCCCGTAACCACGTGATCTGTTTTTCACACCCTCTCCGTTACCGATCCAAATTCACCATACACCTCAACATACTTATTTCTTCAACCTTCTTCACCTGCATCTTATGCAATCTCTAATCAAAATAATAATGAAAGCGAAATCTCTTATAAATGCTATCATCTTCCTCTCCCTACACAGTGTGGTATCATCATTCTGTAATCATAATTCACATTACTCTATCTTCTATTTCAAACAGACTGCTTTTCACTTCGAACCTTCCTTCATACCTTGATCGAAAAATCCAACTGTTACATAAGCGTTTGCTTCTCTCCATTTCTCTCAATTCCACCTCATTGCTCCATCAAAGAAATGTCTTTAATCGCATTTCATGAACTAAAAAAAAATTATTTTTTTTTTTTTAAAACCCCCAGTTTGGCTGTGAACTGTTTCGCTTTTCCTTCAGTGGTCATTTTCACTTCAGTGCCAATTCAGATCCCTCTTACCCTCCCTCTCAAAGCACATCACACAACTTTCCCCCATCCAAGCGCTTTCTACTCACCATTTCTCAAAAACTCCCCCTCACCATTTTCTACTAACTCTCCTACACCATCCTTCTCCTTCAATCAACCCCTCACCCCTATTCTAAAAGTCCCCCCCCCAAACCTCACGTCCACAAAGCTGCCTCCATCCCCTGCGCTCTCACCTCCATCTCATCACTCCAGCTCCTCAAATCGTCAACTGCCTTCTGCCCCCTCTCTTATTACTACCCCACTGTACCTCCAACCCATTACCCGACCGAGGCCTTTTATCCTCCTCATCCGCCGGCCACTTCCCGAGCATTCATGCAATCCCCTACAGCTCTTTACAACAACATCACTACCTCCCCCCCTCCTCGCTCGTCTATCCTCCCCTTCTCCACCACCCTGCACCAAAAGCCTCCTCCCCTCCTATTCCCTTAATAGTGTGGACCTCAACCATCCAGGGCGCTCGCTCCAAAACTGAACAGATCTCTCCATACAGGTTGGCCTGGACAAACCAGACATAAAAATGCTCTGCCTAACAGAAACTTTTCTCGCTCAGAACGGTCTCTGACTCCTGAGTACTGCTCCCTGATTTACTACCTCCGTCCGGTATGATATGGACCTGAGCCTCGCCTGGGGAAGGAGCATTGCTCTCTTCATCAAAGACTCTATTTTCAGCTACTCGCATGCACTGCCACTCAATCCCCCAACCCCCAGGATCACTATGTGTTTATATGTGTACTAGTACCGTCCACCGACACGTGGTTGACTCCATAATACACTCAACTATCCGAAAACATGGACCAACTATCTTCCAATCCGAACTCATCTCTTACCTTCATATGTGGTAACTTTCAAATTGTCTCTATGCCAGTTGGCTTGTGTGGGGTAACTCTCCACCTGTCATGGCCTTTAGCAAAGACTTACTGAGACTCATTGGGACTGAACTCATGTAATTTCCCGACGCGGATCTCAACCATTGGTACTACCATATCTTACTGGATCTTGAATTTTGACCCAATTTCCCTGAAAAATATCTGCTGTTCTTCCCCTCCACAGATCCAATTCGGATTCTTCTGAACCACATCCATGTCAAGTGGACATCTCCTGGCTATTATCAGAGAAACCACACTCAACAAATGCTTTTGACATTGGTCTTGCATCCTGCGCTGCTCACCAAAACTCTCTTCCCTATGGTTCAAGGCCATCTCCACTCATGCGTCGCAAGACTTCTCTCCTGTGCAAACCACAAAGCGTGTGGCTAAATGGAGTTCTCATCATCCCTCTTGCCTGTTCAGGCTGGAGTTCCTCAACGCGAGTTCTGGGCCCTGTTCTTTTTTCTGGTTTCCATCAATGATCTCTCGCGCTCTCTGGAAAATTCCATTTATCTCGTTGCTGATGACTCTACCTCTGCCAGTACATCCTGTTCATCCTCAGAAAACAGCAAGCAGAAGCTTCTTCGGCTCTCTGCAGATCTGGTAAATCACAAACTGGTCCAACACGTGAACTGTCTTCAATCCGAGCTGACAAAATCTCACACTCCTCACTTAATGTCTCTCTGAAAAGGGCCGTGGAACTCCCCCACCAACGCCCCCACCCATACCAACTTCTCAACAATTCTCTTGAAAGAAGTTATACGAGTTCAAGCTTCTGGGTTCTCTTATTTGCCAGGATATTCCTGAAGAGCCACATTTCCAACCTTGCTCTCCAATGCCCAGCAGCTCTTGACCTGCACATACAAAGCCTTTCGTCCTGCAGCCTGATGGAAGTAACTGGTCCTCCCTCTGGGCTGGTGCATCCTGCTTCTCACCTTTCTGGCTTCGCGCTGTTGGAAACGAAAGGTATTTAGGACATTGGCATCACTCCCGCGATGAGGCTGTCTTTGGGTCTCTCACTCTCTCACCCGCAACAGGTCTGTGGTCTTTCTGTACTTGTCTAACCAGTCTCACTCACCCGGTCTCGCCCCCCCCCCCGTCTGCTTCTGCTCTGCGATATGTACCGCCCCCATCTTTCCGCAAATGGGCGCTCAAGGTCTGCAGCAGTCCACTAATCTGGTAAAAGACTACCAAACAATCCCGAAATCACTAGCTCATCCTTCACTCTTTCATTCTCTTATTTTCCGCCTTGGAATCAAATTCCAAACAACTCTCTATCAATCCATTTTCCTCCGTCTTCAAAAACAGCCGTCACAGCACCACCTCTTGTCTTCCCCCATCCAAACCCAAATCTTTCTCACCCCGTTAATCCACCAAACCCACTCCTCAATTCCCTGCTTGCTTTCCTGAAAAGCCTCTGTACTGTCCATACTTGTTTACCGCCGTGTACCACCGCACCAAATCCCTTCTCCCTTCCACAGATCTCTTTGTCTGTGCTTCCCTCTCTCCCCCCTCTTGGTGTCCTTTCTCTCTTTGTTAAATGCTTTGCGTGTTAGCTCTTATAATGAGCCTCAACAAAAGTAATACAAAAAAACAATCGTCCCATAACTCGGAGATCTCATGCTCCATATCGTTTTTGGGCCCCATCTACATGCTCAGTGACTAACCCTTAAAAATGAGAATGTATCTCATTAGAATACTTACGGCTGCGCAAAGTATTGAGAAGGACTGTGGTGTGAGCGAACTCCTTCTGGCTGGCAAATTTACAATTAAAAGATTAAAATCAAAAAGCAAATGGAAGACCAAATAAATAGGTATTTGCATTGTAGTCATCAGAAGACCGAACAGCAAAAAGGACAAAGATGAAGTCATAAGGAGGAACCTGGATAGGACCACAGGTTATCAACTACTACATTCTCTCCACCTCAAACCCGTCGACGCACCCCAGCTGAGACCATTCAAAAATAAAAACACAAAAAGACAGAACGTAGATTTAAAAAAAAATTAATTAATGGATGTCAGACAATGTGTCTGGATCAGGTAAATTTAAACTATATTCCCCATCACGACTACATCATAATTGTGAACGTTTCCACGTAAATTGATGCAGCGGTTCAAGAGGAGAAATTCAAAATATTTTCCTTCAATCCAAATAATGGCTGTAACCATGGTGACATATCAATTATTCATAGAACATCCAAGTATTCCTCACGGCTTGGGAATATGCGTGAAGTTTCCCCTCGATCTGTCCAGCCGTTCTGGCAGGATTTTTAAAGTTTGAGGGTAAATCCAATATGGCTGCAAACCATGTGATCTATGCGTCATGTTATATGAGATGGCATAAAGCATGGGAGCTGGGAAAAAAATGGAATACCATAAAATGGAGATGTTTATTTTTTCTCATCATGTTGACCAAATTTATCCAGATGACCCTCAGAATCTTTCATGGCTGATCAGATGATAGCGTTCTACGTATGTATGATCAGTGATAATGAAGGCAACTCTGAACAGCAAAATAACTTATTCCCCGCTAGTAAAATGACACCCGTCGCTTCACTGACAGGGACAGAGGGTGGGAGGAGAAAAGAGGGAGGGAGAAGAGGAGGATGGAAGAGAGAGAGAGGAGGGAGTAGAGGAAGAGGGAAGAGGGAGTGGAGGGGAGCGTAGGGGAGGGGAAGCTAGGAGGGATAGGAAGAGGAAAAGAGCGAGGAAGGGGAAGGGGAGAGGCAAGCCTCACCAAACATTGCTATACCTGGCGGGACGATGGTGGCGAGGAAGGGGTGTGCAAAGACAGGACAGAGGTGTGGGAGGAGAGTGGCCTGAGGAGGGGGAGGGGAAGATATTAACAAGTGAGGAGGAGGGGGCTGGGCGTTGGACAAAGAGCATAATGTTACTGACATCATGACGACACACTGTCACACACACACAACACACCACACACATCACAGCAACACAACCACAACACACACACACACACTCGCTCTAATTGAAGGTTCAGTACCCAGTGATGGCCTCAACAATAGCAGAAATCAAGAAATGACCAAAGTACAAAAGAATCATCAAAAAATAAAGTGAAAGAGATCCGGATGTTGAAGAGATCCGAATTGTTCCGTGATCATGAAGCAACGGAATGGAATGAATAAAGAAACCCTAAACAGAGATCTTAAAACATCCTCAGGGAATTTACTGAACAACGAACTGCAGTTGGAAGATGTCTGGGACTCGTGAGATCCTCAAAAAGCGCTCTCAAAAAAAACAATGTGAAACTAACCCTTCAAACTTGTCACATAGATTCGTGAACGCTAACACCTTACAGAAACGAGGAGGAATACTTCAAGACCTGGGAGGGCTCCGTTCCACCCTTACGAAACCCGCATATGGAGATAACAATGAATACGAAACAACACACTCACGTTTGCCCTACAGGTCGGCTCACTCCGATCTGATTGTACATGCTACAGTCCCTTCAGCAGAGGAGAGAGAGAAAGGGGTGGGGAGGAGGGGAGCGGGTGGGGGTAGAGAGAGAGAATGGGGAGTGGAGAGAGAGAGGGGGGGGAGAAAAGAGAGGGGAGGGTAGGAAAGAGGGAAGAGGGGGATCGGGTTGGGAGGGAGGGAGAGGGTGAGAGAGGGAATGGGGAGATGAGAGAGGGGAGTGGGGGAGAGGGATTCCATGCAGAATGTGACGCCCAGTTTTATTGGTACCATCCGGAGGGACCGAGCAACACCATTGATGAATCACCCTGCCTGGAACCAGGAGACAGTTAAAGCTGGGTCTTGGATTCGACCCAGGCTACAACAGAAGCGAGCATGCGTACCTCTCGCTTTCCTCTGTGATGTGGTGATTCATCAACTTCATAGCAACATGAAAACATTTTTACTCATTGTGACTATTAATATTATGTATTCTTCCTAACCTCCGGAATCGAACCAGCTGGTGTTGCCATTTTAATGAAGCTGTAAAGAAACGCGCGCCAAATGGCTTCACCAAGCAATCACGAAAAGGTTGAAGAATTTAGACGAAACGTTTAATTTTTATTATGTATTCTATCGATGCTGAAGTGATGGAAGAACGAACAAAAAGGGGAAAACGTCGGAAAAGATAAAAAAAAATAAAATTTCACACAAAATGTGCGCGAGCAACCCGCACGCCCGTTTAACCGCAGAACAACAATGATGGTGACGCGGCGAATGTCCCTCGAATTTGTGTAAGGTCCGAGTCGCATAACAGGATTCAGTGACGTGGGAATCTTGTCGAGCGACTTCGCCAAGTGAGCTTAACCTCAACGAGAACGGTTGATAACGAAAACGGCTGCTTGGACCCAACTTAGCAAATCACCGAACATAATATGAACATCACTACCATCCATCCATTGGGACCATACTCTCTGTACAGAGTGTCGTAGCTGCGGCGTCTCTGGACTATTGGGCGGGCACAATCGCTGGATGGGTCACCACTCCAACACAGCACACTTGAACCTGGCTCAATTCACCAGCAAGTCGGCTTGCTCAACTCATGTTTGCCGACCGTCAGAAGTATGCAGGGTGAGTCAAGCCCACCTGGTTTAACATATAGAGACCAAGCAAGGACTTTCAACTTGGGATCAGCGAGGGTCCCAAGCCCGCACACACGAACCATCAAAGCCACACCTAAGCATTTGTTCAACTCCCGGAGACTTACCGAAATGTGAAATATGTTCCGAGTTGGACATGTCCTTTTTTGCAGGATTGGAACTTGCTGCTAAGATTCGAATTCTGGAGTTTTAAATTTTGTAATTGCTTTAGTTTAAGAGATTACAATTGAGAGCTATGAGTAGTGTCGGAAATGAAATAAGCCACGAAAGCGAGGCGTTCGGGCGTTTATAAGCATTAAGGCAATGTTCGTAGCTATGATGAACAGGCAATTTTGATAATACTGATGGGAGGAAGTGGAAAAAAAAACGCCCAAAACTTAATGTTTAAGCAAATCGTTGGGCTGTTCCAGCGAGTAAAGGTATGGTCGGTATGAGCAGGCCAAAAACATGACGCGGCTCAGACGCCCAGTGAGGTGACCGCAGAAACGAGACGCCGCATCAAAGACCGCGCAAAGGCGAGGTGGCTGAGAGATAGTGCCTGATGAAGGACGTATAATTAAATATACGGTTAATTATCTTTCAAAAGGGGTTTTAATTAACCATAAACACCAAAATTGTTCAATCTTGCACTTCCTGGTATTGTATGAATACTGGTAGATCGAAGTTTATTGGATGCAAGTTTCAGATTTTCTACTGCTAGGTTTCTGGTTTTGAAGCTTATGGAGCGCACAGACACACAGCGTTCACACACAACTATGCCATTTATACAACAGTACAGCACTGCGACAAAAAAGGTACAGTGGAAAAGATAACTAATTACCACCCTCGCTTTTCGCTTCGCTGAGATATGAAGCAAAATTATAGTATCCGATTCGGATCATTCAACAAAAAATCGAACTCAAGATAGAACAGGAATAAGACATTTCCACACACCATCTGTCAATCAAATTTTCGAATCCGAATCATGTCCATAACGTGTTTGATAGGTCGTGCTCAAAGACAAACGGACAGACGGACAGGGTGAAACTAAATCTCCATGCCCCTTCGTTGGTGGATGATAATAAAGATGTAGATAATGATGATGATATGCTTTTAATGGAACTGAACGTGAACCCACCATAGAGTGTTGATGATCTGCTAAGTGGTCCCACACGATCATCAGGCATAACTGCCGTGGGTGGGTCAGGGTGGATTACAATTCGATTAAGGATCTCATATTTGTTTGATCAAAGAATCATTAAACGTTATCAGGGATGGAAGCCATCGCTGGACCTCCGATGCAGAGTAAAATGGGAAGCGGAGTAACGTACAGGGAGTGGGCTTGAACGGGTCGTTGATAAACCCTCACCGCACATCGGTCGCAGCTTGAGACCGCTACAACTCCATACTTTAACAATAGACATCGCCCGGTTCCGAAGGCTGCACATATCGGGATCTCGATCCGACCTTAGCACTGCAGTCACAAGTAAACCAGACACACGGAGGTAACACCCTATGGACAATCCTCAAAGACAAATGCACAATCGAACACCGGAATTCATTGTATCGTAGTTCAAGCCTAGTGGTGTGGACTTCCTGGGAGGTGTGGCTCATGCAGTGAGGCAGGGAATTGTAATCTTGCCAGGATGCGTATGCACACTAGACTATGCTCTTTTCAGAAGCGCACAGTGCAGATTTTAACTCCATACCCATCAGTGAATGCTTGCTGAAAGGACAACGGTTAAGTACCCGTACGAGCTGGATGAACTCCTCTTCTACCCCATCCTCCTACCCACACCACATTTTTTGCAACGGACGGTATAAAAAAAAATTTTTTTAAATCGGAGGGAAAAAAAAACAACATGGTTTAGTTATCTGAACTCGGTACTATATCGATCCCCTTCCTTCTAAGCAAACCCTACACTCGCCCCAGTTAAACCATGGAGACCCCCCACCACTCAAAGTACTCCCACGCTTGCAGCCTGCGATGACTCATGCCGGTAAATGGAAGATTCGGTGGATATCCCATGGAAAAGCGTAAAAGTAGGATCTTCCGAACGTATTGTGTCGGCAACCGATGACAACGACGTACCATACTGCCAGTGATTCACGACCCGAATCATTGGTCGAGCTTGCACCTGTGTGAGTGCCGTTACATTTGCATGCTCCTGGTGTTGCGAGTGGACACAAAGGGAATCGATACGAGAATCACAAGCGATTCACCGCACCGAATACATCTCTCTTCTGATGTGCACTCATAAATCTATCTTCATAAAATAGGCAGTGTGTGTGTTGTGTGTGTTGTGTGTCCTCACATAACTCCAAAACTATGAAACAGATCTAGAAGCTGATGCTTTGCAAGCATCCTAAGAAAACGCTCAAGAGAAATTGCAAGAGTGAAAATTGCGGATGTTCAGGTTAATTAAGAAACTCCTTTTGAAGATTAAATTACCGGCTTTATCTTAATTATATCCATCTCAGGCGATCACTTGGCCACCATCGCTCTTCCTGGGTCTTAATGCAGTTTCCACTGGGTACCTCACTGGGTCTGAAGCCGCAATGATTTTTTTGCCTGCTCACCATGCCTTGACTTGGAACAGGCCCAACGATTCTTAACCAATAAGGTATTTATTTTTTCACTTTCCTCACTAATATCAATACCTGTTTATCATAGCTCAAATGTTCGTGTAACATCGCTTTTGCTTAAGTACGATCAGTTTTTTCACATTCGGAGCTGGAGAGATTTCAACGCATTATAATGAATACCGAGTGTTTCCACCTCTGACATCTCACCCGGACCTAATTACATGTGGAAATCATCGAATATTCAATAATTGCAGGTTTTGATGGAATCGGATTTGTATGTCCGGAACATAAATAAGGTGTGAAATTTGTGAATTGATATTTAAAAGAAATAAATGGAGTCTATATACTAAGCCGATACCAGAAACTTATTTTACCTTTAACGACCAAAAGCAAAGGCTATGTTTACCCTCCTTACCACATAACACAAGAAAATGTGAAATTCCAAAGCATTAAACCTTATCATTTTTCTTAAATATTGAGAGATTATATTGAGTGAACAAATAGATTTGGAACGTGTAAAATTAACCAGTCATTGAGCTATATGATTATAATGCATTCACTTGCTAGTCGATCGTCATGCCTGTATCCGGGAAGGCTGCCTATCCATGGTGTCTGCCAGATCTGTGTCGAATATTTTCGGA
>JAXMNL010002331.1:0-11854 GCA_035128595.1 Eptatretus atami
CGACAAGAAGGCGGCCAGCTTTCAAAAATCTGCCGGCTGTTTGCTACAATGCTGTGCCGCCAGTCACCTGCCGGCTGTTTTTGCTTTCAAGGCATGTGCCGTCAGTTCATCTGCCGGCTGTTTTGCCTTCAAGGCCTGTGCCGCGTCAGTTCATCTGCCGGCTTGTTTTGCTGCAAGGCTTGTGCCGGTCAGTTCATCTGGGCTGTTTTGCCTACAAGGTCTGTGCGGTCAGTTCATTCTCGCCAGCTGTTTTTGCTTCCAAGGCCTGTGCCGGTCAGTTACATCTGCTGCGCTGTCTGCTGCAAGGCCTGTGCCGGTCAGTTCATCTGCCGGCTGTTTTGGCTGCAAGGCCTGTGCGGTCAGTTCACCTGCCGGCTTGTTTTTGCTACAATGGCGGGCCTTTTTTTTGTTGGGGCCGGTTTTCAGTTCAATCCTGCCGGCTGTTTTGCTACAAGGCCTGTGCCGTCAGTTCATCTGCCGGCTGTTTTGACTGCAAAGCCTGTGCCGGTCTAGCTCACCACCGGCCTTTTGCTACAACGGCCTGTCTTGCCTTGCCATGCCTTGTCTGCCTGCCTTATGCCTTGCCCCCATGCCTGCGAAGGCCCTTCCTGTGCATTTGGCCCCATTCATCCATCACCTAGTGCGCTAGATCATCGCGCGTTCTGCAGGGACTCCCTGTAGGCAGCCGCATCACGGGACTGCATTGGCCAGGCCCCGTGCACCGTGTAATTCATCCATCCATCACCATGTGTGCCAGAATTATCGCGCGTTCTGCAGGGACTGCCCTGTAGGCGCCGCCTCACGACTGCATTGGCGGCTGCAACGTGTTATCCATCCACCATCACCATGATCGCGCCAGAATCATCGCCGTTCTGTAGGACAGCCGCATCTACGGGACTGCATTGGCGAACCCGTGCACCGTGTATGTCCATCCATCTCTACACCACCGGAGCATTTGAGCAGCCCGTGCACACGTTTGTTGCTTGCGTCCAGTGCCATTCAGTGTTCTGCAGGGACTGCCTTGCAGGCAGCGCCGCAGCACGAAGACGCATTGGGCAGCCCGTACACCGTTTTTCTGTTCACTGCGCTCATTTCACGGGGGAGGCCAAGGGACTGCGTTTGAGCAGCCGAGCCATAATTCCCTGTCACTGCATTGGATTCATGAGCCACAGACTGCATTTGGGTAAGCCTGGCTCCCTGTTCACAAAATGGCCTGTGGATGCACCATTGTTGTGTGTTTTTCTTTTCCCACAGAGTATCAGTCTGGCCATGGATTTAGTCTAAATGATAAGTTAATAGTTAAGTAAAATTGTGCAGTAGCGCCACATGCAATGCTTGCATCGTACGACGCCGGCAAACTCTATTCAAGTGCGTCCGGCCACTGCCCAAGTCGCGGTTTGCTTTACGTTGAGTTGCACTCCTATCGCCCTTGGCCACAGGTGTGTTATATTTAGTATTTCTGAGACGGCACCGGACGTAGAGCAGTATCTATACACTGCTTCGACACTCAGAGTTGCAATAGGCCGACTAGCACGTCTAATCCGAAAGAACGTAGCTCGGGAGGCATGAGGACTAGTCAATTTCCTACCAGGCCAATAGGCAATGAGGGAAGCCGCAAAGAAGAATTTATCCGCAACGAGACATCCGAGGCCCGAGTCTGGATAAAACAAGGGAGCCGTCGTGGTATGCTGGGGTGTTGACGGGGGGTCGTGGGGAGCCACTAAAAGTACGCGAGCACACACCCATGAAACGGTCCATCGAAGCCTTCAGTCGTCATACGCTACCCAGATGTGCTGTTCAGACCTACCAGTTCTTCCAACCTCAACCGGAGGTGGTCTGAATCCCCGCGTTTATACGTGTGACCAGCGGCCTCGCCATACTTCTGACGTCTAAACGCCTATAGGTAATACTTTTGCCTATCGATTATTATTAATTATGTGGGAGCAACCATGGGCGAATCTCAGCCTCTATGGCCAAAACCAGAACAACAACACGACCTTCACAACGTCACCCGCCCATCACACATCCGCTACGCGACTGCACACCCTAGGCAACGGCCAATTTGCTACTGCTGCCACCTTGACTTGACACATCAACCACACCCCATCTCATCTGGTCTCCTACACACGCCTGCGTTACACTATCCCGTCCTCTTGCTCCGCATCCTAACCGTCTCTGCCATGGACAAAGAAGAAGGCCGTCCTCTGACAACGCAAGCGACTTCTGGTTTCCTCTTACTTGTCTCCGCGTTTCGGGCGTGCTCCGCCTGCTGGCGTTCTCGTCTCGTGGAGATCTGAATGCTCGGTGTCTCGTGAAGTGAGAGAGCTAAATAGCGCAGGCGTCATTGCCTAGTCCCTGTGGTGCATATTGCTTCGAAAAAGAGACCCCGATGCCCCACACGACAAGAGTCGCGCTCCGCGCTGTCTCTAGGAGAGTTTACGCGCCCACTCGCTACCGCAGCCCCGGCAAAGGACCCGGTCGTCTCGAACCCAGAATGCACCCGAGGTTCGTAAGACCGGAATAGGTGCCGAGGCCGAAACTCTTACCCTCAGCTCGGCCTCCCTCCCGAGCTGAAGCGTGGGGGTGAGAAGTAGGAGAGGCCGATCCTCCGGGCCGCCCCCAGTGGTGTGTTAATCTTAATTTAGAAGGGCGCTATGCGTGTTTGGATGGTCTGTGTGTTCTGCTGTTAGTCTCTCCTCTCTCCCTCTTCCTGGTTAAGATAGGATGCGTGCATGGTATAGTGGGCCTGTTTTCATCTGTTCGTATAAAGTTGCATTCCTTGTATGCGTTTCGGGCTACCAGACTCGTCTGGCTTCAGCTTGTTTTATAACCCGTCGTTCGACACACTTTGATTTAAAGAAACCTCGCCGTTTTGGTTACTAATGCGTTCCAGTTTCCGCTGTGCCTGAAGCGTGTGTCAGTTGCGAGATTCTAGTGCCGTCCATTTGGCTGGCACGGAGTCGGGAGCTATGGAGGCGGTCGCAGCTCGGCGGGGTAGGTCCTGTGCGTCGGCAGAAGGAAGAAGTCGCCCGCGGAGGGCGTCGCTGAGGTCCTGTGCCGTTACAGCAGGCTCCCTCTTTGGTAGTCCAGCGCGAACTCGGGCTCTCCGTACTGCCGGCGCCGCTCGGTTGTATACGGGCCGTAGGACACGCGCAAAGAGAGGCCAGCTCGGGCCTGCCACAGCGTATTGGGCCACAGCTCCTTCAACGGGCTTGGCTACGTCCAGGCGTGACCCGGTGTGGTCGGAGCGGAGAGGTTCCCCCCGCAGACGTCGGCGACTCGCTCCATCAAGGCACCACGAGGTGGCAGGTAACCTGCAACCGAGGAACTCAGTAATCATGAGAAGGCACCAAGTATCACCTCGCCGTCACCCCCAAGCCCCACGTTTATAAAGGCCCACGGGCCAGTCTGACTCCCTTGTCGTTCCGGATAGAGAAGGTGTTTCTTGCTTTGATCCTTCTTGAACCGGTCAATTCTTTTAAGTGATGTGGCGCCGAGTCTTTCACACGCCATTCTAGGAACTGTTTAAGTTAACGATGTACATTAATAACCAGTCGGTGTGTGACGACCCTTTAATGTCTGCCCTTTTGTCTGCCTCCGTTGATCTTGTCCCGGCCTTGCCCCCACTTGATGCATACCCGCAAACGCTGCATCTGGCCCTCCTGTTATCCAGTATAATAAAATCGCTCTGTGCGATCGTTAACCACCGTCGGCGCTCCCTTTTCCCCCACATTGAAAGTCTATATTGTTTTCGGAATACTAGTTGTTTTGAATACCGATAATAGAATCGGGTCCCGGCGAGGCACAAATCTGGCGATAAAGAACCCGGCGCCCCGCTCGGTTTATCCAGAACGGAATGAACCCGGCTCACCAGACAAGCGGATCAGCGCGTCCAAACAGGCCTTCGCCAGAAGGTACGGTCTCCTCCCGCGTACTGCGTTGTTTAAACGCCAGACTCTGCAGCTTGCCACGCCCACCGACGGCCACGCTCGAAGACTTCAACTCCAACGCCCTTATAGGTGCAGGAAATACTTCGCGACTGACCTCGATCACCAAACGCCGCTCGTCCGGATATACTGAATCACTGGTACCTGGGCCGTGTGGTGTACTAGAGCGCGAAGGGGGGAGTTTCAATCGTGGTTTGAGCAACCCCGATATTCGATAAATTACCCTTAAGGGTGAACGGTTTCTCGGCGTGTCCCGGAAGTCACGAACTGAATTGCTCGTCCGGTCGGCGTGCAGGCTGCATTGGCTAAAAGCGGACTCTCGTTCGCACGCTGGCAGCGGCGCGGCGAGATTCGTAACAATACATTAAACAATTGTTGTCCGGTGCCGGGTTTCGGTGGCAAGGACGACATCAGACGGAGCAGTTCGGGGCCCGCCTCTTACCGAACACCGAGATTAAAAAGGTCGTCACTCCGGATAACTCCGGAGTCGATGGCCGTCAATTAAAGGACCGCTGGTCGCCAATATTTCGACGCGTGAGGTCGGGTCCACTTGTCTTCCAATTTACCTAAGGTAGTCACGCCGTCTAGCTTCGGGGAAGCCAACCCTCGGGCCGACTCTGCCGAACCGAGTCGCACTTTCCCGACGTTGGTCCGGCGTAACCGAGCGGAGTTAACCAGAGCGAGCCGGATCCAAATGAAACACTATACGGCACAGAACGGCCTCACTATTTCTCAGCCGCACGTGCCAGGCCAATGGAAGAAATGACAAAGGCCAACGAAACTGGAACTTTAACAGCGGGCTTTTATTAATGGGGGAGGGAAACAAAAGAGGCAGAGTTACCCGAATAAAAGAAATGCAATTTACAATGAACAAGGGCACTAACAGCTCTCTACTTAGGACGGCGCCACAGACACAACACACACACACCAAAAAGAATGGGGCCGATTGGCCTTTATTTTACCTTACAGCTCGGGAGGGAAGGCGAGCTGAGGCGTAAGCAGTTCGGCGGGCACCTTTCCGCCTCGTGCATTCTGGTCGAGACGAGCTGGTGGCGGGGGGGGGGGGGCGCTCGAACCCACACCTCGTCGCCGCCACCAAGCACCAGGGACACGGCAATGACGCCAGCCAGCACTGAGAACGGATGAGACGAGACGAGAACGCCAGCAGGCAAGACGAGGAACAATCCCAGCAGGCAAGAGAGAACGCCAGAGGCAAGACGAGAATGCCAGCAGGCAGGCAAGACAATCCCAGCAGGCAAAACGAGGGCAAAAAGGCGACGACGCTTCTTTCTTTTGCCAGCCGGATCGCCCCCAACTATTATTATTTCCTCACGTGAGTGGGGGGTCGTCCTTGAGGGAACTCGCCTCCTCATTGGACGGGGCGTGTCGCGGGGGTGTGTCGGGGCGTCTCCAGGTGGCGCGCCCCCCCCACGAAGAGGCTCTGTTCGTAGTTTCTCGGTTATTCGGCTTCCCATTGGGCTGAGGAGGAAATGCTCCATGCCTTTTCGGAGCTGGGAGGCCTTGATCTGCACGGTGATAGAGGCTCCGCCCAGGCCTTCAGCCAAAAACACGGGCAATGGAGTAGGTGCACGAAGCGTTTGATTTGGGTGGCAGAAGAAGCGGTGGTGTTTGTTGGTTGGAATATAAAAAAACTAACTACAAAATAACTATGCAGCGCACATACACTTAATCCCCATTAAACATAGGGCACGGAGCCCTAACTATAAAACACATACTTATCGAGATGTACTGAGCTACGGGACCCGCTGACTGTCTGTGTGCAACAAGGCTCCTAGAATCGTTAACAAATACTGTACACACACACACACGAAGGTGTGATACACCATACACAAATACATATACCGTACACACACACACGAAGGTGGGATACACACACACACAGCACACACCACCACACACACCACACACACAACACACAACACAACACACACACCACTGTATAACACACACATGTACACTCCACACTGTATACACACACTATACTGTATACACACGATACACGTACACACACACACTGTATGTACGACCATATTACGATGCAACACATACACTGTACACACACTGTTACACGCACACACTGTATCACACATATAACTGTACACACATGTATATACAACATAACACACACTGGTATACCACACACATATACTGTATACACCACACATCACAACTGTTGCGAATTCGCGCCCCCGGCGTGCGACGGCCACGTGACTCGAATCGCGACGTCGCCCACCGGACGGACAATTCTGTCGTGACCCTCTCGGACTAACCCGCGGAGCTAGTCACGGGTGGCCTTTCGGCCTCACCACAATCGTGCCAATCGCCCACCCGCGTGGATAGGTTGTTCGCCAACTCGACCTACTAATTACCCACGCGGAGGTTTGGTAAACGGTTGATCGTACCTCGCCGCAGGTTCGACTCCGACACGAGCCGCATTGGGCGGCCCGTTCCGTACTATCGGGATACCGAGCGGTGTTATCGTCGACCTCGACGGTTCCGATTAATTACCCGGCTATTTAAGCTCCACTACGAAACCCTTTACGTGAAGCAGGATGGAGAGTCAATGCGAAGAAAAGACAAGCGAAACGGGCACAGTTCTCAACATAAATGGCCACATTTATTACCCGGCCAGCGGAAGCACACATAATACAGTCAAACAGTCAGATGCACATATATCAGTTGAAACAAAAGAAACAATGACGCCAGAGTTACTACCGAATACGCGTACACACGGCAACACTTACACAGTTTTTACTTCAGCAGACGGCGCAACACACATTTCCTCAAAAGCAAAGAAAAGAAAAGGCCACCCTCAAGACAAGGGGCAGACGGGCCTGATAGGGCCAAATATGTACGTCTACGACGAGCGGGGCTCTAACCGGCTCGTACGGCGCATGTGCTGCGCCAGTCCGACTGGTCTTCGTCGTTCCGATGGTGGGACGCCTTTTGATCTAGCGGAGGGTTTGTCGATCCTGGGTGGCTGCTCTTCCGCGACGCGTCACGCGTATGGACTCCCTATGGACCCACTCCTGGTCTCCCACAATTCTCCTCAGCCGAATGGAACCCAACTCGATTGCCTTCGCCACCCGACTCGACTCTCCGCCTCCAACCAAAAACTGACTCTTTTTAATTCGCTTGCGCTCGCCGTTTTATAGGCGGCAGAGAAAACACAGTATGCAATTCCGGATCAGGACTCACTCGGGGCGAGCACGGCTCGCAATTGGACTGAGGAAAGTGGGCGTGAACCTCACCCTGATCCTAGAATTTGCATATATGGATTTACACAGACGCCGCCTGGAGGCGGGGCCAAGCCGCTCCGCGCTTGCTAACTTGGATGGATCAGAAGTGGGCGTGTCGTTCGCTTGATTCGAACTTCCTTCCCTCGGAAAGGCGCCTATTTGCCACTCCGCGGCTCGGTGGGGGCGATATCGCTGAAGAGCCCAGACAGCCCGACGCTCCAGTGTTCAACAGGTGGGCGGGAATGGCCGTAGAGGAGAGGTGAGGGTGGTGGGGGTTTTCGGTGGTGGCCGATGGCCATGGTGCCGTTTTGGAATGGCCGGTGGATGCGATGTTGCGGGATTGAGTTGTGAAGGTAAAGGTCGTGGCTTTGGCGTTGTTGTTGTTTCCTGAGGTTGGAGCGTGGTTGCAGTTCGGGTGACGATGGCTGGCGTGGTGGTTGTTGTTGTGATGGCGGTTGAGACGTGGTTTGGTTCAAAATAAAGATTAAACAAGAAAAAACGGCTATCTCAAAAATGTCGCAGCCCGAATAATCACCACAAATTCTCCTCTTACCAACGGGGTTTATTGGGGTCTAACTACACATGTATTTTTATCTTTAGAGATATCTCACCTACGGCCCTTCATGGTGGTTTTGCGAATATTCCACCCTGTCATCATCACTGTATAACACATACATAACACTCACTGTTATACACACACACATACATACACACACATACACTGTATACATACCACACATACTACACACATACACTGTATACACACACTACACTGTATACAACACACTTATACAACACACATATACTGTATACACACATACATACACACATACATTATACACATACATTAACACTGTACACACACCATATACTGTATACACACATATACTGTATACACACATATACTGTATACACACCAACTAACACTATATACATACACACATATACTGTATACACACACGTACACACACATATATGTATACACACATACAACACACACATATACTGTATACACAACATACACTTATACCACACACATACTACTGTATAACACACATATTACTGTATATACACACACACCGATACACACAATTACACATACAAACACACAACACTGTACACACACACACACACACACTGTATACACACAACATCACTACTGTACACCACACACTGATATATACACACATACACTGTTAAAAACATACACTGATACACAAGACACACTCACACCACATACACTGTATAACACACATACATACACTTGTACAACACCATACACTGTACACACACATACACTGTATACACACACACTGTATACACACATACAACAACTGATTATACACACATACACTGTATACACACATACATAACTACACATACACACACTATTATATTGTATACACATGCACACACATACACATGTACTCGTGTGCGAATTCGGCGCCCGCCTGGTGTATTGCGATCGGCCACGTAACTTCAAATCGCGACAACGTCCGCCCCCGGAACGGACAATTCAGGTCGTGACGGCCTCTTGGAACTACCGCCAAGGAGCCAGCCACGCGGTGGGGTATTAACTCACCACAACCCAGTCGCATTCTACCCGCGCGCAATAGGGTGGATCGCGCCGGACATGTCGATTACCTAAGTACCCGCGCGAGTAGCCGTACCCGAGGAGTTGTACACAGCGCAGGTCGACTCCGGGACACGAACCGCTTCAGCGGCTCGTTCCGTGCTGCAGGGATAACCGGGGCAGTTATCGTCGACCTCGACGGTTTCAGATTATTTTACCGGGTGTTTTAAAACCCACGATCAATCCTTACCTGATGCATAGATTGAGCTTTCAAATAAGGGAAAAGCGCAAGACAACGGGGAAACAGTTCAACAAGCAAGCACTTTATTACACACACACAGACAAAGCACGTATTCACAGCCATACAGTAATGCCACTGAACAAATGCAACAAAAGCAAAAGCACTACTACCGATATAATTATTTAACAACACTTAAACAATTATACTTGTCGGACGCGCCACAGCATTCACTCAAAAGCAATAGGAAACGAAAGCCACCCTCACAGCAAGGAGGCAGACATGTCCGTGGACCAAATGTTTACGTGGATCCTGGAGGAGCGGCCAGGTCCACGAGACCGAGAAGGTCTACCCGCGTCCTCGTGACGCGAGGCGGGCCGCCGCAATGTCCGCGCAGTCGCCGCCCGGTGACTCCGTGCCCCTGGCCGTGGTCGGTGGACCCTCTCCGCGGCTTGCGGCCAGCGCGGGCTTGTCGGCACCACGGTTAGGGGTGGGAGGAACGGGGCCACCGGCACTATCTCCAGCGTCGGATGGGGGGGGGGGAGTAATTGTCCGATGCTCAGGGGCTCGAGCGAGGGAATGGCTGGCTGGCTCGAATCCCGTGACGAGACGGCACCAACGACAGAACGAGCGACCCCCACACTGCGACCTCAGATGACGACCTCCGTTCCACTCGACCCGACCGCCAACCCGACTGGGCAACCGCCGCGTCTTCACTCGACACCGAACTGAACTGCACTCGACCCCACTGAACTGACATGCGCGAGTCGCCTTGTGCTCGCGTCTTTAAGGCGGAGGAGGAGCCTGTATGCAGATTTCAGGATCAAACGCGATTGGAGGCGGGGCCACGCCACCCTCTTGTTTCAGCACTTGGTGTGGCAAAAAGGGGCGTGAGCCTCTTTTGATCCGAATCCTTCACGAGAGGAATTCACATTCATCGTGCTTGGAGGCGGGGCCATACCGCCCGCGCTCGGCCCATTGACGGAGAAAAAGGGCTGTGAAGCCTTCCTGCATCCGAATTCTGCCGTGAAGGAAACGGCATCTCGTACCCGGGCTCGCGCGTGTCGTCACCAATTCGCCGAACGGGCCCAAGACAGCCCGACTTTCAGTGTTCACAAGGTGGTTGCGGTTGCTGGTTTGTGAAGGAGAAAGGCGAAGGTGGTGAGGGGTTTGGCCGTGGTGGTTGGGCCGTTGTTGGGCGTCGTTAGAGAATGGCGGGTGAGGCGATGTTTGCGGGATGGAGTTGTGGAGGTAAAGAAGGCAAGGGTGGTGCGTGTTTGAGTTGTTGGCGGCCTTAATGGTCCAAAATAACCATAGAAAAGAAAATGGCTAACTCAAAGCGTCGCAGCCCGGATGAATACACATATTCCCTCTATACAACGGGTTTGGGCTAACTAACATGAACTTCCCGATATATCTCACCTGAGGACCCTTTTATGGTGTAATGCGAATTTCCACAACCGTAACAACTGTATACACACCACACACATACACTCTACACACGCACATTAACACTGTACACACACATACACTGTATACACACACATACATTACGCACACATATACTAACACACACACACACACTGTATCACACACGATAATACACACAATACACTGATACACACACAACATACAACACACATACACTTATTACACACACATACATACACTGTATACACACACATACATACAACAACACTGTATACACACACATACATACACACATTACACACACATACACTTATACACACACATACCACTGTATACACAAACACATACACTGTACACCACATACACTGTACACCATACACTTACACACATACAATGTATATACACACACATACATACACATTACACTGTATACACACACATACACACAACATACACTGTATACAACACACTGTATACACACACATACACTATACACACACGCACATACACTGCTTACACACACACACATACACTGCTATACACACACACTGTATACACACATACACTGGTATAACACACACACACACATACATACACATACACTGTATACACACATACATACAGTGTATACACACCACACTGTATACACACATACATACTCACACATACACTGTATAACACATACATTACACCGTATACACACATACATACACACCACATACACTGTATACACACACATACATACACTGTATAGACAACACATACATACATACACACTGTATACAACATACATACACACATACACTGTTATAACACACTGTATACACACATACATACACACACCACACTGTATACACAGACAATACACTGATATACCACAGACACATACACTGTATACACACACATGCACTGCTATATACAACACATACACTGTATACACACACATACACACTATGCACTGTATACACACACATACATACACACCACACTTGTATACACACACACACATACATACACATCACACATTTCATGATAAATCAGTAAAACACTCACAGATCATTAAACATTGTCCTCGTTCATAAAACCCTTCACTGTTGTTGTTTTCTCGGTTCTATCTCTCTCCTGCTGTGGGATAACCCAGGGTTCTCCTCCGAGGATCGGTTACTACCTTTGGGGACACCGAGAACCACAGGAGGTTCACCTTCATTTACCTAGAAAGTAATTTTTAACTTTCGATGTTCCTGAAGGTTTTTTTTTCCACCAAAGGAAGGCGACGCTGGATTCACTTACCAAGTGAAGAGACTTCGTGATTGAGGACACGGGGCTGTGAGGGATGCGCATCCAAACACGAACGAAACGATTTTCCCTCTTTCGAGGCTTCAACGAAAAATCACCACAGTAATCA
>JAXMNL010002333.1:1039-12826 GCA_035128595.1 Eptatretus atami
TTATCTTGTGGGCTTGGACTGTATTGTCTTGCCAATTGCTTTTGGAGAAGCGCTGGCAAGCGCACACTTATCTCTTGACAGTTATTCAAAGAAGGATATCATTAAAGAACAGTTTCTCCAAGAAGGCCTTATTCGTCACCACGTTCAACATCTGGAATAAGGGTTTTAGTTCACACAGGTGAACTCTTAAACAGCAAGGATTTCACAGTGGGCACTCGTCGTTAAACACGAAGTTGTTCACAGGGTGCAACAGGGCATAAATGGGTGGCGTACAAGTGGGGGGGGCTACAGGCGTAAAACTATCACGTTGCACTAGTGCTGATGGACAAGCGGCGATAGTGACGAGAATCTGTCGAGGGAGCTAAGCTATCACCTTGGTCAAGTCCGATTTCTACATCCTACTGACAGGAGAATTCGCAAATTGCAGTTCCTCCAAGGCCATCCCTCGGTATAGTAATGCAGTTAGAAGCAGAGGGTGACTGGGCTCTTGACAGAGGAGTGCCAGAAGTGAACGGCCCGCTGAGCGTTACTTCGTCAGCAGCCTGTCCGCCAGGCTGATCCACCAGCGGTCAAGAGTTGAAATGTCAGGGGTGTACCTCATCCCTATTGCTTGAGACACTAGGTGTGTGCTTCCTGAGTTGATGGGTGGCGGCTTGGGATCCTAGGTCCTGAACTTCGAAGCCCCGTCGGACCGCAGAATTATCCACCAGGGGTTGACTCAGCTGTCATGCTTCGAAGGTCGGCGGAATGTACCAGTTCAGTGTGTGCACTGTCAGAGGAGCACTGCAATGCAAGCGACACCAGTCGCGCTTCGAGAAACTGCATACCTACCCGGCAGCTAAGCTGCCATCACGACCACCAACATCCCATTGCTGACCACTCCAGTCAACTGTTGGTCCACGCTTCCGTTGACGGGAACACAGAAGTGGTGAACCGGTCTTGAAATGAGAAAAAGCTCCTGGGATCATATGGCTATCCCAGTGCGAACTTCTCAGGCTATGAAAAATGCTAGTACCGCGTTGTCGTTGCACGATGCGTTTGTGCTCTGCCTGGAACCCAGGCATTGCATCCACCTGAACTTGGAAGAGTGCTTGTCCCTCTCTGGAAAAGGGAAGCGTGGTGACGCCAAGACCGCAACAGCAACAGGCCCCTTCATCCAAGGGGTAGATGCTCCTCTCAGTGCCGGACAGGTCTTGCCAGAGATAATTTCTTAGATAGCGGTTCACCACCATCCATGCTTGAGACACCACGTCCAGAGACAGTCTGGTTTTACATCAACAGACGCGTCAACGTTGGTATCTTGCTCTTTGGGGGTCCTCACCAAATTGCAGATGAGAGTTTTCGGCAGGGGGCTGCTTGCAGCCGATGCTTGATCTCTGTAAAGTGTTTTGAATTTAGTGAATCGGGAGGATGACCCCGGAGGATTCTTGGTCCTTCAATGGGGTGCCACCAAAACTGATCAATCTGAGTACGTAATGAAAACACTGGGACTGAGGTGCTGTGAGATGTGGTGATTACCAATCTTCTGACTTTATTTCATTTGTCTACTAGGAGGTTCGTCAGCGGGGTGATGTACTGCGCCGCCACCAACATTTTCAATCACTTGGTTAGTGTGGACTGGATTCTTGCGCGAGGTTGTCCGGAAGAGATCAAGTTGCGGTGCATTGTTGGGAATTGTCAATATCCTGACCCTTGATTTCGCAGACTGATGCAGATATCTTCGATTGAGACGAACAAGATATCCCTAATTTGGCGGCACCTCGAGGTGGCTCGAATGGAAGTCGGAACCACACCGGGAATTACGTGTTTCCTGCGGCTCAAACCTATATCACAGCTCTTCAAGACATCTTGGATGCTGCTTCTTGCCCGTACCCTGTTTGTGCGTGAGGATGTTGAGGTCACGGAGAGATGTCACTCTCTCCCTCATCTTTCGAGTGCCAGACTAATTGGCGTGAGCTAGGTTTGCATCTATTGGTTGGGACGCAGCTATGCCACTGATCGCAGTTTCCCTCCCTTAACCCAGTTACACTGGTACCTCATTTTGGCCGACCTCTGTAAGGATGACAGGCTGAGTCAACCTCCTGGTTGTATTAATTTCAGCGGCCAACGGAGAGCTTGAACTCAGGAACCTAGATGCCAAGTCGCCACCCTAACACCGAAGCCAACCCAGCGCTGAGGATTCACTTATCTTGATAGTAGATTATTCATGTCTCTAGCTGGACTGCTGAGCCAGAGCGTCAAACAGGACGTCTGGGTCAGAGCCGGGTTGATGAGTCACCGGATGGTGTGGCACATGCTATACCTGCCAGGATGAATTGTCCACAGTCTCAGGTCCTTCGTGCTTCCAGTTCTTGATCTATGGATGTGGAACTTGGACTTCGACCAGGTAATCTGAAGACCGGAGACTAATTCCTTTCGGTGCGGGTCTCTTCAGAGAAATCCTGAGCTTATTCGCTCGTCGGACCTCATATCCAACGAGCGGTTGCTAGACGAGCAGACTCACAATGAGATTGTATACCTGCATCGTCCGTCGAGACGTCAGCTTTGGCTGAAATGGAACACTATGGCTCGTTTATCCTGACGCCTGATCTACTCACCAAGATTCTCTCAACGAGGGAGGCACTCTGTGTGAAGTGAGGAGATGGCCAATTAGGGCCGACCATAGCTGCCTGTTGGTTGCCAGCAGGTGAGCAAGAACCTAAAGGAGATGGGAATGGTCCAGGCATCTGTCTGGGGTTGGCCAGCTGTCTGCCCTGAAGACTACGGCCGGAAAGTAGGACGCAGCGACGCAGCTGCTCCACTGTGCAGCCCCAATTACACATGACCTGACCTGAAAGATTGACAATTAATGTCGATGGCCGGGTTTTCACTTCCACTTTCACAAATTAATCGGAAACAAGTAACTTTTTATATAAATGCAGGCGAGTCTTGTGTCCAATCAACAATTGGCAATATATGTGTAGCTCCAATACTATTTAAAATAGCTACAACAGAATAAAGAAGCAGATCAGAGAACTGCAGACCCATCTCACCAGGAATTGTTACACCTCCGCCAATCGAGAATGGCGGAGAGGTTACGTTTTCACCCCTGTTGTTATGTTTCGTTTGTTTGTTTGTAACCAGTATTATGGAAAAAAACTCCTGGACGGATTTCGACGAACTTGGTTGGGGATTCAGGTATGGTCCAAGGTCCATGCATTACTAGCTTTTGGGACTTGGTCCAAAGGTCCAATATGGCCGCTATGGCGGCCATGTTTGAGAAAATATTTGCAATTTTTGTTTTTGCATTTCATACCATGTTTTAAGGTGAGTTCCAAACCCAAAAAAAAAATTTTTGTTGAGAGAAAAAAACAAAAAAATTTGCAACCCTTTTTTTCAGAGAAAAATTTCGATCTTTATTTGAACAAATATTGCTTGAATTTTTTTTTGCATTTCTACATGTTTTAATGTGATTTCAATCCCCCCCCCCCACCCAAAAAAATTTGGTTAGACGAAAAAAAAAATTATAATATTGCAAACTTTTTTTCCAAAAGAATTTTTCGAATTTTTTTTTTTTTTGGCATTTTTACATGCGCATCGATTAGTTTTAGTTTATCGAGATCGGGGGTTCAGTAGCAAGTTGATCCGTTTATATGACCTCACAATGCAATAATATCAGGTTCCACTATAAGTGACCCAGAGTATCATTGGCGCGCGGAGGTTTTGCCCATCTACGGAGTGCTCCGCCTCTAGTTTCTCTGTGTGGTGTGTTTTCTGTGGTTCTTCATGTATTGTGTTGTCGTAATTAATTGAGATCAAAATTATGAATAGCACCTTTATAACTGCTGCAGTGCAATTGACCGGGTTCTAAAACGTCCCGCTTGATGCAAACCCACTTTGAATTGACACTTGACCACTGACCCACTCCTGTTGTTTATGTAGTATTATGACATTGCATTTAAGATTGGATTAAAATATATTAAATCAAATCGAATGAGAAGACCAATAGGTATAAGTCTTCGCAGTGGAGTAACATGTCAGAAGGAACCAAACAATCAAAAACAATGGTATGAAGTCAAATCAGTGCAGGACCTGGATAGTATTCCCATTACCTGCTGCTCCTTCTACCCTCAAACCAATCCAGACACAGCCGCAACAAATGAGCCTTATTATCAAAAAAAATAATAATTAATAAAAAATTATCAAAAACCCCACAAAAGGCCCAGCCTCAAAAAATCAAATAATTTTGGCTGCCAGAACCATGGCTCCGATTAAGTTGAAAATTTTAGACTGTATATCCCTATCACTCACTACATCAATATTTTGAAGTTTCATGTCCATTTGATAATTGTGGTTCCAAGAGAACATTGATTTCATATTTTTCTTAAATCCACTATGGTTGTCAACCAGGTGCTTTTCAATTATTCCTTACCAAACTTTGTACAAGACATGCCTCTGATGTAGCATTTGTTTCCCCTACCATCTGTCCATCCTTTCTGGAGAAGAATTTTGTTTTCGGGTGTAAATCAATATTGCAGGCAAACACCATGTGAACCTATCGCATCCATATTTGTGAAAACTGTTGCTCCTCACCTGGAAAGGCGGGTTCATTTGTGCAAATGTTTCGCCTCGGAAACCTGTTCAGCTCTTTCAAAGATTTTGAAGGTTTTAAAAAACATATTTTTGAAAACAATTGCTCGCAAATTCACAGATGACCGATCCGATGTATTCAAAAGTTGGCGGCACCATTTTATCGCCGATTGACCCATCAAATTTCATTCCTGATGGATGTAAGCATTATCCATGTTATGCACTTATGATATCATAACGCAAGGCACCCTATGACGTCCACTACTCCATTCCCCTGAAGTACTTGCAGAGGGTGTTAAGTCTCAATTATTTCCTCTGGTGTGTGAGTTTCACTAGTGCGAGGTACAATTCTCCATTTTTCCAATCTAGGCTGCCACACCACGTGCGACCCGCATTTGACATCGATAAATATCATGAGAACATTCTACCTTGAGTCGTCGCCCGCAGATGGTGAAAATGTTAGTCTGCAATCCAACAAGTGGTTATGAGAGAAAATACCGAAGTCTGTTCGGACAAACAAAAAACAGACAGATAGAGACACAACCAGAAGAGATCAAACACAAATAGCAATTTCCTCTGGTTTGGCGAGGGTAATAAAGTATTGGCACTAAATAGCCCAGATGTGACTACATATCTCATCCTATTTGCATTGAGAAGATGATTGCTAAGGAGTGAGAACATTGGGTGTTCCTCCAATAGACAGGTGAGGATGTTACTCTGGGCTATTCTAGCACAACGTGAATGGTTGTAACGGCATCCGGACTCGCAACAACACAAGCATGAAGAGCACCGGAGATCCAATTGTCTCCAAGACACCGGCAGAGGCAAATAGGTGCATGCACTGAATAATCCACATATGCCGACAGTTTTACTAAATTCCACACCACGTGGCCGTCTGTCAGCGTGATGCAGTTCATTGGCTACAAAATTACAGGGTAACTAGTTTAAAAGTTACACTATATACAAAACGGGCTCCAATCCGAACCTGACACCGCTGCGAACTGCTCTCCCAATCAGGCTGCACATCCATTGAGGGACCTTAACTCTTGTACAGAGCGTCTGTGACTGCCGAAGCAGGTTTTCATTGGGCTATTGAGGCACATCACCGCTGGACAGTCGCCAACCTCCGAACGCAGCAGATACCAGCAAGTGGTACTCACTATTTGCGCACCTCAAAGGATGACAGCGCATATCAACCCCACCTCGTTCAATTCAACAGCTAAGCCAGGAAATTTGAACTCTCAGGACCCAAGGATCCCAGCCACACCACTCTACGCCATTAAGGCCAACACCAGGACAATAACATCAGGAATGGAGTCGTCAAGGTTCACAACAAGAGATCGATGGGTCAATCTCTCCAGACCAATATCTCGAGCTTCCCATTAACCCAGCCTGACACCACCACTTTCCTCTTCAAACTCTAGCACCATGGAATCAAAGGCCACCTCCACACAGGACTTTACGACTTCCTCTTACTTCGTAGCAAACACGTGCCTACCTAAACAGACATCTACTTAACTCTCATCTCTGTCAGGCGTGGGATGCCCCAACGGCAGTGTGTCTGAGGCCATTGACATTGTTCCCTATTCTTCAACCAACATTCTCACTGACTCTTTTCGAAATCCTACATTATCATAGTTTCGCTCGCTGACTCCACACCTCACACCGGGCATCTTTCAGAAGAGAACAGCTGCAGTTCTTCCCTCCTCTTCAGAACATTGATAGATGAAGTCACAAGCTGCTCCAGCCATGTGGAACAGTGTCTTTCATGTCTGGCAAATCTCACCTTGTAAAAGGGGATTTGCATTTCCAAAACAATCCCTTTTCCGCGTATGATTTCTAATTTATTCCCCTTCTCCCTCACCTCTTCACATTTGTTAGTTGGTTGTTTTGTTACTTTTCTGTTTCATCCAGCTTCAGACTTCCTCTTCTTCTGGTGTTTCTCTCAACCTTGTTGTGCATCTTGTTCACACGATGTGTCATAATACTCTGCCTGTTAATTGTTTTTCCCCCTATCCATTCAGTCTTTGGATACTTATCACGAGCCTCTATATGTGTGTACAAAAATAACAAACGACATTTTAACTAAAAACAAACCAGATCCCATTAGAGCTAAAGAAGATCATAAAACTCATTAGCTGGTCACATTTCCTCCTCTTCCAGACCAACGGAGTACACAATCCTCAATTGTTAACTTCTGTAGAATGTCAGAGACAATCGCTTCCAGCCTCCTTCAACCTTCATTTCACACCCGAAGCACAGTACGGCTGTCTCATGATTCCCGGCTCCACACGACAGGAATCCTTCCATCAATGCCAACGAGAGAGTACAGTACACGTGTGGCGTGCAACCTGAAAAAGAGGCAGAACATTACCCAATCTTCCTGATCGTTGCTCGCACCATTGAGTACCTTGATCCCAACAAGTCTAACATGTGAATACCTCTGTACTTGAGACCTTTATCCTTACTGTCTATACAATCAGTTAGAGCATCTCACAACAATGCGCACCTTTTTGAACCCCCCCCCCCTCCCCCAAACTTAAATTCGATATATGTTGCAGGTTCTGTAAGCCAAATACTGTATTGTATTCCCATGTTATGTAAAATTTTGATTTGGCTACATATAAAATGTACAATTTTTGATATTGATAAAATCTTGAGCCTGCAGCAGTTTTGGAAACGAGGATATATTGCATTCGGAATACTTACCCAGCACGTTTTGAGAGATATGGAGGTGCAACTTTTTTGTTTTTTCCAAGACGACCAACTATACCACATGACCGATACATCACTGATTTATCATGTAAAATATTCCACAGGAGGACGTTACTCCTGTGGTTGAAAATATCACCATCAAACGGACCCATAAAAGGTACTGATGACATCATTACCATGTCTTTTCCCCAGGGAGTACTTGACAATTAGCGAGTTTCCAATTTTTGCCATGTGGAGCAGTATTCGGAGCATGAAGTGCAACTTTTTTTCAATTTTTCAACGATCGCCCTGTACCGTGACCTATGACTCAATGAGATTATTTCAAAAAATTCTCAGGAGGAGCCACTCATATTCTGAAAATTTTGGCATCCATCGGGCCTAACAGGTTGAGAGGTAAAATATTTTTTTCATGGATCAGGATCTGGTGTCAGTGGTGTTGTTAGCGTATGTACTTGTTCGAATCATATGAATGTCCAAATTAAGGAACCAATGACTCTCATCAACGTATCCTTATTCCCCTTGGGAGTACTGACATTGAGGCCAATGTTTCCAGTTTTTTCCATTGTACGCGGTGAGGAGAGTATGGAGGTGGAACGTTTTTCCAAATGGCGGCCATTACCACGTGACCCTTGACGTCATACACGAATAAAAAAATTCTGCAGCAGAGACCTCTTTGGATAAAATTTTGTGTCAATCAGAGCCAACGTTTGCAAGAAAAACTGTTATTTAAATGTAGACGACACGCACACACGCCACACGTACGACACCAATGCCAACCCTTCTTTTTGTTTGGAACGCAGGAAATCTAGATATTGTCTTGGTTGAGAAGGCCGCTCACATACAAGACAAGGATGTGTTCGATACCAATCGATAATTGCTTGTGCAGGGTTATTAAACACCGCACAAAAGAAACATGAAATCAAGAAACCAATGATATATATATGTACGACTATTGATACTGCACCACTTCAACAACGCCAGCACCGCCATCAACACGACAACCACCAACCCACAACGCCGCTTTTCCTCAACCACGCACCCACCTCTGTCGCCCCTCGCCGATTCACCAGGCTCCGTGCGGCTGCCGACTCGCATGAGCCTAGGCGGAGGAATGCGCCAAGGTTCCCGACCTGTTTATCCTTTCCCCGCTTCTTCCCTGGCAGGCGCCAGCCTGATCTTTCTCGCCCCCCGCATGGCGCCAGGGAGGGACGAAGATTCGAACGCCCGTTCGCAGTCTTTTCCAGAAGCCCTCGAGGGGAGTTGGAGCCAAAGGCGGAGGCGGAGAAACAGGGCGTGGCGCGGCCAGGATATCAAGAGACGGCTGGGCAGGAGGATCCTGTTCTTCGGACCTGGTGGTTCTTCTCGTCCTTGCCTTTCTACGTCCTTGGTCTTCTGTTTCCGGGAGTTGGTCTGGTCTCTCTCTCTGTTCTCGTGTGTTCTTCTATGTCCTGTTCGAGGTGCTCTTGAGTTCGGATGGGCATCAGCGCTGTGCTACGCGTCCGTGGGTCGGGGACCAACCGAGCACGGCGACCGAGAACGCCGGAGAGCCTCGCCGCCAACGCTCAAGACGGGAGTCACGAGACGGGGACACCGTCGGCCGGACGGTCGCCAAGGACTCAACACACACCAGGGAAGTCGCGACTCTCCATTTTCTTTTGGGTTTTTGTAGTGAAGTGTCGTGTGTGCGCCGAGTCCGTCAAGTGACTGCATGAAGTGTGGCGTGTGTCGCGTTATCGGTTTTAACTCTTCTTATGCTTTTTGTGCATTCCGCTGTTAATACTGCTTTATGTGTGCTTTTGTGTGTTGTGTGTAAATAATGCTTTCGCTGTTTGGATATGTTCCCCCGTTTCGCTAGGGTCCTTTCCTGTTGTGGGTCTCCTCTTGCTTTCACGTAAGGTATGACGGTGGCAGCGGACGCGCCGAAAATTAATTGGAACCTAAGGCACGATAAAAACGCCATCGGTTATCTCTGTAGCACGGACGGACTGCTGCAGTTCGTGCTCCGGAGTCAGCCCTGTGAGCGAGGGTACAACCCTCGAGGTTACCCGTGCGGTTACTTAGGTATATCGACTTTCGCGATTTCACCTCATTTCCGCGGCGGGTTTTAGAATGCGGACTGGGGTTGTGGTGAGGCCGAAAGGCTCCACCCGTGCATAAGATCCGGCGTTAGTCCGGAGAGGGCTCACGACTGAATATGTCGTCCGGTGGGCGAGCCTTCCGCGATTCGATTTACGTGGCGACGCCACGCGCGGGCGCAAATTTCGCACACGATATTATATATACTATATCATAATATATTTATATATTATATATAATTTGTTGTGGATCCGGGGTGGCGGGATTCTCACCCGACTCTTGGGCCACCCCCCCACGCCGTCTCTGGGGTTTATAACGCCGGCTGGCTCGGCACAGGCTCGGGTCATGCGTCTTCAATCGCGACACCAAACTAATCCTGGACCTTACCGTTGTGAGGTAGACCCCTTCTACAGACGGATTTGTCCGATTGCCGAGCGTTTTTTGCCGTCGTGTAACCATTTTGGTTTTATATGCCAATCGAACGGATCGGTTCGCGACGCGACACAATTTATCCATAGCGGCAACTTATAGAACCAACCCATTTACTTGGGGAACATCGGGAACACAACACAAGCAAAAACATTCACGACAATGTTTTTCTTAACATCTTCTAAACCGGTTCTTAACTAGGGAACTACGGTTACAAGGTTTTGGGGGGGTCCCTACAGAGATATGCCCTATATACAATGTGCAGACAAGAAGACAGACAGCATGCATGCAGACACAAACAGAGTACTTGGTGATTTTCAATGGACGAGAGGAACGAGTGGCAAAAGCACGCAATCGTCGCTCCGTCACAACGGATGTCGCACGGATTCGAGCCCCTGCCTGGAACAATCGCGCGCGCAAGATGGCGGCGCCGCACTCTTTCTTCTCAAGGCACTGCGTGCGCACGCCTCTCAGCGCGTCTGGCCCCGCGAACTGTCAGCGGCACAGACGTTAGATCGACGAATGGGTTTCAGCTGATTCTCCTCAGGTCCAGCATGACAAAATCTAGGCCTGGCCTGTTCACCAGACAAGGCCAACTCGACGGTGCCGAATTCCGGCTAGGGGATCACATGGCGATCTCCAAATGTGTCGCAGCCTGTGAGGTGAGCAGGGACCAGTAGGCTCCGTCGTTTCTCTCTTCGCCTTCCCGCCTCGAAGCCGATTCTAACTCGTCCTCTTACAGTTTCTTCTCTGCACGAATCACCTTTTCCTTTCCTTCTCGCTCGAAGCCCCACACACCATCGAAAACCGATGTTCCCCCAACATGAACCATTCCGAGAAGGTTTCGTTCTCGCTCGCCTATCAAAAGCCACGGCTTCCTCCCCCTTTACGAGCGCGACAAACTCCTCTCACGCCAGCTCAACCTCCACTCTCCCACATCCCCTCAGCCGACTGGGCGGGGCCTTCAATACAAAAAGTGCGGAGAGGGGAGAAGAGAAGCCCTCGGCACACCACATGTACGAACAATAAACATGCATCTACACCTCCCGACACACATGATTATCGATCATTACCGAACAACCTGAACTAAACACTGCACTTTAATGGGGTCTGAGCTAATCCTATATTTAGAGACCTATAAGGGCCATTCGTAACAATATATATGTCACGTGATGAAGGGTGTGGGAGCGAACTTTTCTCTTCTTGCTTAACGAGACAAGATTATTACATCAGGGCGGTCGTGTTGGTAGATGAGAAAGGTTAAGTTGATATATAACTACGTTTCAGGAACACAAATAATGTAACAACGAATGATTCAAAAAATGTGTAAAACGGTTTATGTAATCACACAATACGTATTGTATGAGTAAACCACGACGATTCATTAGTACATGAACAATAACACCCCCATTAGTAAATCTGACTAACCACCGTTCCCATCGGCAGTTTTAATCAAAAGTCCCGTTGGACAGCTAAAGATGAAAAGGTAATATACCCGGAACGGTGAATGAACTGGACGATATTTTCAACGGTAGGTGAAAGGTGATAAGAAAAATCATAAAACAAAATTACTTCGTTTTCATATACACGGAATAGAGGGACAGATTACATCGATGGAGAACTACCGACCCTGGGGGGGGGGGGTTGGGTTTTGAGGGTGGGGGGGGGTGTGAGGGTGTGAGGATAGAGGTAACAAAGTGATCCACCTTTACCTTCTCACACGAATGGCGTTCCTGGCGAGTATTGGATAGATTTGTAATTAACTACCGAACACATCGACCACAGACATGCAGGGACCAAACACTAAAATTTCTATTTTAATATGACGACAGGCTCAGACTGGATCCATCATTGAGTTGGCATGAGGCTACCATAACTGAAGCCGCATTAGTTACGTGTGTCCGAAAACAGAACATCGCATGTTCACGTCGTATGCAGGCCCGTCGCTAGGGGGGGGCTTTGGCGTGCTATGCTTCCCCCAATGCGCTCTGGTGCCCC
>JAXMNL010002334.1:0-11457 GCA_035128595.1 Eptatretus atami
ATATTATTAAAAATACATCACTTCCACAGTATTAAAAACACCTCACCACCATGCTATTAAAAACACCTCACCACCATGGTATTAAAAACACCTCATCACATTACTAAAAACACCTCATCACCATGTTATTAAAAACACCTCACCACCACGTCCACCACGCATACTACCTAAAGAAAACCACCGAAGGCATTGCAAATAGTCTACCTCTCCACATATAAACAAAACACCTCAGCTTCGAGACAGAAATATTTAGACGTAATCATTGTTACAATACTCAACTTCGCAAAAGTTGTATTCAAAACAACATTCATCTACGAACAACCGTAGGTTATAAAGACAGCTTCGACTTTTCTGGACATTGGGTAATATGTTGTATAGTAAACATCTTCACCAGCATATTAATCGAGACTCAAGCTCAGATAATCACCTTACAAGTAACACCTTACTCTCTACTGGGACCCGTTGATGTGTAGCAGACCTCAACTTCCACATGGTAAATTCCTTAATAAACCAATCATCACCCACCTTTTCTTTCTTTGTTGAGGCAAATCAATGGTATAAATTCCGACAAGCAAGTACACACTCACTTCCACCAGTATAAAACTCACCACACGTAATTCAGACACCTCACTTCACGTATTAAAAACCATCTCACACATGTTATTAAAACACTCACCACATGGTTTAAAACACCTCATCAGCAAAAATAAATTATAAAAACAGCACTCACGCGTACCTTTGATATGATAGATACCACTTCATACATTATTAACAGGTGAACTGAAAGGACCATCCATCCTGCCAACACACGCTTAATAGACACCTGTCTACTGTCGGCACGGTACTTCACCAAACACTGGCTTCAACCAACAGTATCGAGTCAACATCAGACACCTACTTCCACATAATAAAACACCTCAACGCGCCATAGGTTAATCGTTAGAGAGAATAGCGGCTACTTGCAATAGCAGTTTCTAGGAATGGTAACACGTCTCCCACCACACAGTATAACACCTCTCCACAGATTTACTTAGTCAAACATCACATAGCGCACCAGGTGTTTGCAAAGTAAAGCTACCTGAGGTAAATCATCACGCAGGCTGTGGTTCTGGTACTCCATGCAACAACTCTTTTCCCCACTTCAACTTCACCAGATGCAGTAACACTACCCTCACACTCACACACATAAACTACAGACATCATTTCTTTGTGCGAGCTCAGGGTAATATTAAATCACCCTGCACATGGCATGCAGTTGAAGTTAAAAAACACCGTGGCATCTTATTTCATTCACACTCAGCTTTATCTCATAAAATACAATTTTTTCACACTTCAGCACCTTACACTTCCGAGTAAATTAAGAAACACTACCTCTTTTTACTGACCGACCTATGTACTATTCAGTATACCCTCACAATATCCCACTGATAACTAAAACATTTCATTTGACTTCAATCACCATATTATTAAATAACATTGACATCAGCGTTTCCACTCCACAGCGATGAATGAAAGAAAGGTGAAGAGGTGAGATGGAAAAACCATGATATATCACACCATATGGTTGACATTTAACAAAACAACCTCGATCTCACAGGTGCACCTATGTCATAAAAAAATCCCGCGCATTGTCTCTATCACTCCATGTTCGTAGCGTTTTTGAACCAAAAACTACCTCGAATACAGCAGTACAACTTCACGCGTAGTAAGAATGTAGTGGTCTTCCTTGAGAGGTTAGGTCTGGGTACAAGTCCCAATGGGAGCGGATTGAATGAAAACTGTCATTGTGGCACTGCATCGCAAGGACAGGTCACCCTTGGGAATGGACATTCCATTCCCCAGCTGTTGATCCTGCATTTCGTTTGTGGGAAGGCCAATTGGGTGTGCCTGTATTCGAGTTGAATTTCTGCCTACCTTTTCAGGAGTACTGCAGCAGCTCTAGGTAAGGGAAACAGGGACTATGACGGTACGTACAAGAAAGCATGACACAGAGGGGGCCTTTGTCCCCATCGTCTGAATTTTATGAACATCTTAATGTAATTATATCTACTTAATTTCACTGAGGAGTGGAAGGGAACAGCGAGCAGGCAGAGGGATAGCACAGGGTAACTGCACGAACTCACGGCAACCAAAGTCAGACTCGATGCACATAAATGGTTAGAAAAGTCCTGCTCTGAATCTGGGGAGGGTGGTGTTCAAAACCCCGTCAGACTCATACAAAATTGTACCTCTAATTCTTAAACATGGCGCTCAGCATTTATATAGGAATAGAGCATGGACAAACTGCTGGAAGGCATGGCAAATCACCCAGTATATCCCTTGGAAAGAAACCTGCTCGGCAGCACCAACGCTCTGTATCAGACTGTGGCGACTCAGAATAGAAAAGTGGGGCTAGGGGCTAGTAAGGAGGCCTACTAGAGGGTACGCACATCTTGTCCTAATGCTGTCTAGCCTCGTTTTGAAATCAGACCCTGGGCCATAAACCTGTCATCCTGGGTTTCACAAAGGCAGGGTGATCACCAATGTGTGTGCCGTCTCTCGGATGGATTGTTAACTGGCATCCCCATCTGTCAACATTTAGTTGATAGACGTTAAAGATTCCACAGTGTCCTTCGCGAAAGTAAGGCGAGCTATCACCGACCCGGAACAAAATTACAATTACTTGTGGCCCAACTACTGCTGGAAAACAATGGCAACCACCTAGTTTCACACCGTTGTCAAGAAACTGCTTCGGCAAGCACGACCGATCTGTAAATGAGTAGGTACATCAGAATCAAATAGGCTGATTCCAGAAACGTTTTTTGTGAGTTCAATGAGCTTTAGGATAGCTGATGATTCGCACTACCTTTGGTAGGTTGGCAAGTGATGGATATAAATACAGCAGGGTCAACAAAGGACAAATGGCTTCTGCGGTAGTACGGTCCTCTTGACTGGTTGAGGTTATGGCCCTTCAGAGAAATAAAAGCTCAGAGACCAAGATAAATGGCATCACCAGCATTTAAAGAGCTTCGTAAATTTGTGGAAACACAATGGAACTGCAGGCGTCGCTGAGCTTTGTGAATAGTGAAATTAGAAAACACGATTGCTTTAACCAACATACCAATTATTAAAACGGACCACTTCGATAACCAATGGGTGTAGTGAAAAAAGAGGCGTGGTCATGCCATAATGTATTCAAGATACACACGAGGCAGATCAGCATCGAGTAGTGTGACAATTAGAAACATAACTAGACTCTGCAAAGTGCTTTTGGGTTCTACAAACTATACTCATTCACCTGCTAGATTAGTAAATAAGCCTTAGCCAGTCACATATTCCCAAGGCAAAATTTAATAAAACATACCTCACACCGATCCATGGTATTAAAAACACTCACACCATGGTCTTATAAAAAGACTCTCACACCTGATATTATTGTTAAAAACACCTTCACCACCACGTATTTCAGTAACACTTCACTTCCACAGTATTGAAAAACTACCCAAAGATTATTAAAGAGACACCTCATTCATTACTTCCACGTATTAAAAACCCTCATCACCATGGATTGAGTTTAGAACAAAAACACTCTATCATCCAATAATTATTTAAAAAAACACCAACTCACCCCACAGTACAAATATAGATGCACAGATCGTCTAAATTACATATTATTTTAATATAATGTGAGCATTCATTCACAGTCTATAAAAAACCTCTCACCCATATTATTTTAAGACATAATTCCTCAATTTCACTCCCAAGTATTAGGAATAACACCTCATCACATACACGTGAATCTATTATCAGAAATAGGACGCTCACTCACTCCAAGTATTAACACCGTTCATCACACAGTATCTCAAAATGTAACATCCTGATGGAATGGATCCCTCACATGTACCAATCGGGGATTTCAAAAAATATCTCTCATTCTACCCATGTTCCCAGTAAAAAAGAAAAAAATTAGCACTCACTTCCACATATAAAACCCCATTCCAACCACTTAGGACGATACGGAGCAAAGATGCCTGCCAGTGTACCATGGTATTAAAACACCCTCAGATCACCTGATAGATCACATTAAAATACAACGGTAACCAGGCTTACTGTAATTGTCAAGAACGCTCGAGATCCACAGTAATTAAAACATTCACCACACCGCGAGCATATGTTAAGTAACACTATGCAGCTCAGTTGGTGACCTCACCACAAGCCGAGCGGAGTCTGGGTGAGGGCGTTAGACAGGTAATCAAAACACACCAGGGAAATACTATTCATAAGATAGAAGGAGAAAACACTATCACCGGATGCACAGATGGATGGACAAAAAAACTATCACTTCGCACAGATATTAAAAACGACTCGATAACTCATCCACAGTATTATAAAAAGCAGACTGTACGGAGGATCGAAACCTATGGATGTCAATAAAAACAAAGGAAATATTGGAGATAACCAGGTCATCACGGCAAAAATGATCACAAATATTATTTGTTAAAAAAAAATTTGGTGTATTAAACCATCCCAAGATCAGCATATATTAAATCACATCACTTCCACAGTATTTAAAACATCCTCACACCATTTATTATACATCACTTCACATATAAAAACACGTCATTCCACACGGATTAAAAAACGGACCTCATCACCAATTATTAATTAAAAACACCTCACACCATGGTAATAAGACCCGTTGTACCATATTATTAAACACCTCACACTATAAGTAATAAAAAACAACTCATATTCTCAAGTATATCACAAACTCACCACATGCGTATTAAAAACACCGGTCACCACCATGTATTAAAAACACTCACCACCATGGGTAATTAAAAACACCTCAACCACCATGGGTTACAATAACACCTCAACTGCCACTAACAAGACACCCAACCTGCAGTAATTCAACATCTCATACCAACACGTAATTTAGAACACCAAACATCCACAGGAGTATAAAAAACCTACAGCCACGAGTAGGATTATTATAAAAACACCATGTAGACACCAATAATTTAAACATACATCAACTATACACTAATTAAATAAACACTCACACCGATTTAAAAACACCTCATCACATATATTAAAAGTTATACTTTTCCACAGTTTGGAAAAGCACACTCACTCATCACCATGGTATTTAAATAACACAGTCATCATCTAAACTCAACACCATATTATTAAAAACAACATCATGACCAGACCAACTGGTTATTCGGAAAAAACACCCATCAATCAAGCAACCTATACCCTACGCATAAACACTCACTCCAATTCCAATATGTAAAATGAACGACTCAATCGTTTACATTCACCGTAACATGTATAAAAACACCTCAACCACAGGGTTCATTCAAAACACCAATCACCGGAGTCTCCCCATGAAACAGTTACTTGCACAGCAAACCTCACATTATACCACAGTTATCAAAAGGATAACAGACTACAAGAAAACATCTAGGTTCACCTAGAATACATGGAGGCGTCCGATAGAGACGACGCCATCTGCCACCTGCATGCTCCGAGGGCTGGGCTTTTATCGACATTCGGAACGAAATCTGTGGTAATGTCGACACTAGAGACCGCTACTTTCGTAGGAATCAGCAAGCTTGTCCTCAATCGTCTGCATCCGATGTGTGCACTCTCACACATAAAGTACTTGAACATTGGAAAATATCCCGGCGACTGCCTCGTCCTCAGTACAGGCCTCTGAAGCGTGATTTGATGCGTTTTCAGAGAAGAACGCTCCCTTCGAAACCCGTATCCGTTAGCTTCTCCATTAGTATAAGGAAAGCGAGGTTAATAGATAATTATAAGTTATTCCAAATTGCTTTTGCTTCGTTAGCCGCTGTTTCTGCTGTGTACCACCAGATGAAATTGGCTGGATGCTGATAAAATGGGATGTATGCTGCTCCAATTGCAATGATTATATGAAACGTAGCAGTGTAGTAGCAACAATTTAACAGGCTAGCAATAAACGAAATATTTTTTAAAATAAAAATAAAAACCAAACAGAAATGCACGGCTACTGGTAGTATCTTCGCTTTTCGGTTCTCTGACGAAACTCAAATCTGTAGACGCGTGTGCATATTCCGAACTGATGCCAGGTGTACGTTGGCTCAACATTATGTGACTGAGGTCTAAGTGGCCGAGACTGTGCCGTAAAGCGGAGCGTTCACTAGAGTTTTATATCCGTAGGAGAGACTGGCGGTGCTCGTAAGTTCGCTTTCTGGACTATTTTTGATCCTACTACGTAGAGACTTTGTGTCCTATCATCGACTTCATCAGTTAGTCCATTAACAACTCACTAGCGACACAGATGGTATTAAAAACACTCACACGATGAATTTAATATTAACTACACCTAAATTCCATCAGTTATTAGAGAAAAACAACTGACCCCCCAACTGGTATAAAACACGGTTTTTTTATTCACAGTGATGACGTGCTTCACTTACACGGAGAGGGGGTGTTTGAAAGATAATAGGGTGAGAGGTTGTTTTAACCTCATCCTTCTTCATTATATATGTTTGCGAATTCGCGCCCGCCGGATGCGATCAGCTTTCCACGTGACTCGATCCGACGGAAACGCCTCGCCCACCGTACGGACCAATTCAAAGTCGGTGACCCTTCGGACTACCGCCGGGAGCCAGTCACGGGTGGGGTTTAAACCTCACCACAACCAGTCGCCTAACCCGTGCGGGTAGGTGAATCGCCGAAAGTCGATAAACAATACTCGCACGGGAACCTCCGAGGGTTGTACACCCACAGGTCGACTCCGGACACGAACCGCTAAGCGCTTCGTTCCGTGCTAAGAAACAGAGCGAGTTATCGCGACCTTGAGACGTTCAATTATATCGGCCGCCGCGCCACTCGACCCTTTACGTGAAGCAAATGGAGACCACAGAGGAAAGGACGCAGCGAACGGGGAAACAATTCAACAACAAGCATTTTATTTACACACTCGTAGACACAAGCACACGTAAGCACAGAATTACATAAATCAAATAAGATGACAACGACACTCAGCTCTACAACCGCCAACCGCGAAACCTCGGCAACACTTATACAGATTTCTTCACCGGACACGGTGCCACTATCACACGTATTCAACAACCCAAAAGAAATGGATCGCGACTCCCTGTCGTGTCGCGTCCTGGCGACTAACTCTTCAGCTTCACTCGACGTGGTGAGAAAGACGGCGGAGATCTCTGCAGCTCCACACGATCGCGAGAATCTCTGCAGCTCCACACGACGGAATCCTTTCACGAGCGGCACTTTCTGCGCATCTTGTCCGTCCTCTATCGGCGCGAGATCTTTCTTAGCCGAGCGCCATTCTCGTCCTCTTTACGGGGCGGAGATTTCTTATCTCCTTTACGTCCTTATCGCGGGCCCCGCCCTCATCCGCCCGTTTTCGGCTCCACCTCCCTTCCAGAACATGCTGGAACTTTCAGAAGGGGCCGTGTCCCCGTCATTCGTGACCTCGCACCGCCTGTGGGTTCTTCTTCTTCCTCGAGGGTGAATCCACCGCGGCCGGGCCATTCGTTCGGGGGAGGGGGGGAAGGGGGCGCCTGCTTTCCTTTGAAGGCAGCTCGGCAAACCGTTGCCGATCAAACCGTGTTGTTGTACTGTTGGCTGTTGCGTTGTTGAATGGCGGCGTGGTTGCGTTGTTGTAAGTGGTGGGTGGTTGGGTTGTTGTAAGTTGTTTCGTATATAACTGAATATGTAAGGCAACCCACGTAAAAACTAGTAGACTTAAAATACGATCCGCATCCCGATAGTAAGCTACCATTTTAAAGTTGCACCGAGAGACATCCGCATTTGATTCGGCTAATCTTTATAGCATTATACGTAAAACATTTATCACCGAGTACTGGGATCATATGAGCTGAATTGGGTGGTTGCGAGAATTATTCACAGTCAACGTAACACACCGCCTCCCTTATTTTTAACAGACTCGTACCACGAGTCGTCACAATTCTCTGTGACGCCAATCATGGTAATTTCCCTAGTCAACGTTCTAAGCCTACGGATCCCTGAGTGCGACATTCATGGTAATCGTGCCCCAGAATAAATACCTGAGGTGAGTTCTAATACAACCCACTCACACCGAAAGGCTTCAAAGTCGAAAGGAGGATGGAAACACGCGTAGACGACTTAATGTATAATTTGCCGCCCCTCACATGCAACGATGCCCTGGTGGGCGAACCTCTGTAATATAATACACAACTTACACCTTGAAATCCTTTCTATTCGTACAGTACATTACATCTGCTATTTACCTCAGACAGGATCATGTCGGTACTCTGCGAGTAGACAAGGTAAGAGACGACCCGGTGGCACGTGCCCCACTGCATCGGCCGTGCTTTCATTCTGGCAACGAGACAGTTTCCTGCAGCTTCGCAAATTCTGTTGCTCGACTATCCTGGCGCACGCATAGGCAATGAACAGGGGGAGGGGCCAAATGCAAAACTGGAACGGGGGCAAAATGAACAAGGGCAGTGGGCATAGCTATGGCAAGGAGCAGGCAAACACAGTCCTGTCAGTATCTGCAAGTATGACCGCACAGGCCATTGATAGGCCAAACAACAGCCGTCGGAGCGATGAGGCCTTCTGGGTTTTTGGACACATGATCATCCGCACAGTGGGGCGGCAGCGAAAACGACCGCGCCACCTGATGAAGTTGCGGTATCGCCTGCGCCGATGCAGGGTTGGCGAGAGTGCGTGTGCGGCCCACAACAGAAGGCTCAATGGGCACCTCCTACCTGTTCCCTCCCACGTATCGTCCTGTTTGCCCTCGTCACTGTCGAAAACCTCATAGTTCCGTATAAATTTAAACCCAATTTTAGCCTCCCATTTCCAATCCAGGAAAGACTATCTAACTAATAGTGAAAATATTTTTTGGTTTGTTTTTATTTTTAATTACTCACTAGGAACTGTCCCTACCCCTTTACCTGGTCCTTGTTCGGCTTAACTATCTCGTCATAGCCTACCTCCACCCTACTTCCTTCGAGGGGAAGAGGAGAGAGCGTCCTGCTTGAGCTGAAAAGGCAAAGCCACAGGATGACCCACTCAAACGATCTACAAAGTGGTCCAGCGCCTACAACGAACGAAGGATGGGTGGTCGAGGGTACACCTAATCCAACATTAATCTTAACACTCATCGCTTGCGGAAAGTGGGTGACGTGTTCTGTTGACAATAAAGGGTCTGTGCTCTCTTTTACTTCCTTTGTTTGTTTCACTCAAACTACATTTACTTAAAAATACAGACGTGATCTGTTAGGGCAGTTTTTTGGGTTGGTTGGAAAGATGGTACTTTTTTTTCCTTCCACTTTTTTACTTTTTTTTTTTTTTTTTTTTTTTTCTTTTTTCCCCTCCTCTTTTTTTTTTTCTCTTTTTCCTATAAATGTGAAATGTTGTCTTTTGGCTCCAAAGTAAATGCCCCAAACTTTTCAGCATGAAAGGCATGTAGGTGATGTAGGGTGTGTGCATGAATAATCAAACCTGCCTTGGCTTAAAGTGTGATGGGTACTCATAGCTGACCAGGTAAGCACAAACAGTAGCAGGTATCCAAAACGGCTCTTCTTCTATTGAAATGTATTATTTAACAAAAAGCGCTGTTTAGTAAATAAGTCTTGCTGACACTTCCGGGGTGGGTTAAGGTGTTTAGTTTCTTGACAGCAAAAGAGCAATCAGTGGGGAGAAATTAACAATGGGCCAGTAACAAATGCTATATCTGGGATGTGAGAGTTTCCTTGTGGCCATCAGCCAAAAAGACAATAGCAGAGGGCCGATTAGAGGCTCGGGAAAAAAAAAAAAAAAAAAGGAAAAAAAATAATATCGAATCGTCAGAACAACATCCTAAATGAAAAATATTATAAAAAATATATAAAATGAAAAAAAATGCAGGTTGAGTTACCCAGACAATGGGGGAACACAGTCTTTTGTGTGTCACTGAATCATCAATGCCGTACACAAAACAAATTCCAGGATAAAAATACAGACGTCAGAAGCTCCGTAAATTAAATATAAATAAATGAAAATAAATGCGGTGAGTGACCCAAGACAATGGCGAAAAACATCTATTCGGATGCTCACACAATGTGTAAGCCACCACCCGTATATTACATATATATATAATACATATATATTATATATAATTATTATATAATGTAACAGATACATATATATATATATCAGAAAATTACATATATAATAAATATAATATATATATATATTATATATATATATATACTCATATATTAATATATATTAATAATACAGAAATAATATATATATATATGAATATATATACGAATACTTATATACAGAAATACATATATATATATATTTATTATATATCTATATTATATATACAGAATAATATATATACAGAATACTATATATAACAGAATAATAATATACAGAAAATACAATACATATATATATATCATATTTATATATATAATATTATATATAATATATATTATATACAGAATACAATATATATATTACAATATATATATACAGAATACATATATTTATATATAAATACATATATATATATAATTATAATATCAGATAATAACATAATATATATAACATAATATTATATATATATACAGAATACATATGTTATACGAATACATATTTATATCAGATAATACATATATATACAGAAATACTATATATAATATACATATATATATATATAATATATATATATTATATATAATACAGAAATATTATATATTTACAATACATCCATATATATATATATACATATATATATATAGAAATACATTATTATATAAATATAATATATAACATATATATTGCCAGCTAAAATACATATATTATATACTATATATAATAATGTATTATATACAAATAATAATATTATACAGAAATATACATCTATAATATATTATATATATAAATTATATCGTTATTATATAATATTATCCCAGAAATACAGTATTTATTATATACAGAAATACATATATATTATCATATATTATATAATATAATAATATATCATATATATAATATACTATATTGATATATATTATATATATACAAGGGGAGCAAGCAAGACCACGAGGGCATGAGCCGGGAAGCCACAAAAGAGTAGGACAGAGACATTAAGGAGATCCTGTGGAAGGAGAGGATGGGCGGGGAACATGGGGAAAACAGATGGACACTATCGTCCCTGACTTTCAGGCCTTAAACTCCAGGGACTTTCAGGAGGAATGCAGGGTTAATTTAAAGGAGGTGCGTTTGGGGTGGAATAAACAGGGGTAGAAAAGATCATTGGGGGTTTGGATGGGGAAGATAATAGATGTGGTGAACAGCTGTTTTGATGACCTGAGGGAAGAGTGGTGGAGTTGGTCCCAAAGGCGGAAGAAGCACGAATCAATAGAGTGAAGGTGAGCAGTGATTCTTGATTTTTGGTAGTTTTAACCG
>JAXMNL010002337.1:0-12801 GCA_035128595.1 Eptatretus atami
TCGGTCGTGAGAATCCCCAGTTTGACTCAGCAAGTTGAGGATATTTGCGATGGAAACGAAACTGTTCAGAGTCGAGCCTAACCCCATAAAAGTAGTATGCTGACCTGACTTGCCTGTGCTCACTTTCCTGGTCCCAACTCAAGTCCATTTTTTGAAGCACATCTTGCAGCTGAGGAAACTTACCTGGTACAAGTGATCATTACCCATAGTTTCCCCCATCATCGCAAATGATCACCCGCAAAAGTCGTGAAAAACTGTCCTCTGCTGAGAATTAATGCAAAATAAGAACATTATAAATGTTTTAGTATTTAAAATAAAACCTTAAGCTGCAAATCTTACGACTATAATGCAGCTATCATGTATGTAATATATATATATATATATATATATATATATATATATGATAGATAGATAGATAGATAGATAATATACTGTATGTATATGTATGCCAAAATAGCGCCCCCTGGTGGTGTGTGCTAGCTCAGAAGTGGATGGGAAACTGAAGCAGGAATTCAATTGTAAAGATATATGTGGACACAAGAATTATGGGACGAAGCCATTCTGGCTGGTACCCCATTGGTTTTGCTCAGATTATTATGATGCTCTCCTTCTACCACCGTTTTGCAGGTTTATTCCCTTTTAGGATTCATTTTCTCTTCAACCGCTTAGCCGATTGAAACAAAATCTTCAACATACGAGTGGACAACCAATGGAGATTTTCTTTTTAATTGATAACTATGACATCATAAGTCATGTGGTATGGCAGCCGTGTTGAAAAAAGGAAAAACTTCTGTCATCTCCGAAACTGCTCAACCAAAAAAAATTGAAACTTTGCACATAACATTTATTCCCCATGGGGAATACTTGACAACGATGACATCATGTTGCCAGCCATAATTTGATGCGTCAAAATCCTTATCCGATTAATCCAAAAATTATTGAGGGTGATCTACAGATAAATTGCTCCAAAGAATTCAATCGATGCTAATCGGTCACGTGATTTGGCAGCCATATTGGATTGAAAATAAAAACCTTTTTAAAAAAGAAAAATCTTCTCCAGAACAGCTTACTAGATAGAGACTAGCTCTTGCATGGCGTGTTATAGTTGAATTATTTAAACATCATAGTAGTTACATGGCATCTGGCAGCCATAAAAACATTTATTAACGGAAGCCAAATACACCCATTGGCTTCCTGAATTGGTGAACACTGCGGGGGAGGGGAGAGGGGTGAGAGGAGGCAAGAGAGGATGAGAGAGAGGCAGGAGAGAGAGGAGAGACCGGAGAGAGAGTAGAGGCAGAGAGAGAGAGGCAGAGAGAGAGAGGCAGGAGAGAGCAGAGAGAGATAGAGAGAGATAGAGAGGCAGAGGAGAGAGAAGACAGAGAGAGAGAGGCAGGCAGAGAGAGAGAGAGAGAGAGAATAGAGAGAGGGAGAGAGCATGAGAGAGAGATGAGGGGTGAGGAGAGAGAGAGGCAGAGAGAAGAGAGAACGAGTGAGCAGAGGGAGAGAGAGAGAGGAGGCAGACAGAGAGGAGAGGAGGCAAGAGAGAGAGAGAGAGGCAGAGAGGAGAGTAGGGGTGAGAGAGAGGGAGGGGAGACTATGGCCGTGAGAGAAGGGAGGGAGGCCAGGGGTGAGAGAGAGGAGGGGCAGATGGGGAGAGAGAGAGGGGCAGGGTGGTGAGACGACGAGAGTGGGCAGTGGAAAGGGTGAGGAGAGGGGGCAAGATGGGTGAGGAGAGAGAGGGGCAGGGAGAGAGAGAGGGGAGAGATGGGTGAGGAGAGAGAGAGGGGCAGATGGGTGAGAGAGAGAGAGGGGCAGATGGAGTGAGAGAAGAGAGGGCAGGATGGGTGAGAGAGAGAGAGGGGCAGACAGGGTGAGAAGGAGAGAGGGGAGGGAGGGAGAGAGAGAGGGAGCAGGGGTGAGAGAGAGAGGGGCAGAGGCGAGTGAGAGAGAGGAGGGGCAGGGGTGTGTGTGTGAGAGAGAGAGAGAGAGAGAGGAGGAGGAGGAAGAGAGCGGTTGAGAGAGAGAGGAGAGAGGCAGAGGGGTGAGAGGGAGAGAGAGGCAGAGAGGAGAGAGAGAGAGAGAGAGAAGGAGAGGAGAGAGACGAGAGAGAGAGGAGAAGAGAGGAGAGAGAGAATGATGCAGAGAGAGGGAGAGGGCAGAGGAAGGGGTGGTGAGAGAGAGAGAGAGAGGGGCAGATTGAGAGGAAGAGACGAGAGACGAGACGAGGGGGGAGAGGTGAGAGAGAGTGAGAGGAGTGATGAGAGTGAGAGAGTGAGAGAGTGAAGGAGTGAGGAGAGTGAGAGAGTGAGAGAGTGAGAGAGTGAGAGAGTGAGAGAGTGAGGAGAGTGAGGAGGAGGAGTGAGAGAGATTGAGAGATGTGAGAGGAGTGAGAGAGTGAGAGATGAAGAGAGAGAGGAGAGAGAGGGGGTGACGAGAGAGAGAGGGGCAGAGGGTGAGAGAGAGGAGAGAGAGGTGAGAGAGAGGAGGGGGGAGAGAGAAGAAGAGCGAGAGGAGAGGGGCGGGTGAGAGAGAGAGGCAGAGGGGGTGAGAGAGGGAGAGGAGGCAGAGGGAGGAGATGAGAGAGAGAGAGATAGATGAGACGGAGAGAGAGGGGGTGAGAGAGAGAGAGAGAGAGAGAGAGAGAGAAGGGAGGGCAGATGGGGAGAGAGAGAGAGGGGCAGAGGGGTGTTGAGAGTGAGGAGAGAGAGAGAGAGAGAGAGTAAGAGAGAAGAGGCAGAGGGGTTGAGAGAGAGAGAGAGGGGGCAGTGGGTGAGAGAGAGAGAGGAGAGGGCAGAGAGGGTCGTGAGAGTAAGAGAGAGAAGAGAGAGGAGAGCAGAGGGGCGTGAGAGAGAGAGAGGAGAGAGAGAGGGGCAGAGGCGTGAGAGAGAGAGACAGGGGCAGAGGGGGGAGAGTTTGAGAGAGAGGAGAGAAGGCAGAGGGGGTGAGAGCAGAGGGGGCAGAGGGGGGAGAAGAGAGAGGTAGATGGGTGAGGAGAGAGAGCCGAGGGGGGGTGAAGAGAGAGGCAGAGGGGTGAGAGAAGAAGAGCAGAGGGATAGAGAGGAGAGAGAGAGAGAGATGAGGAGAGAGAGAGAGAGAGAGAGACAGAGAGGTGAGAGAAAGAGAGGGAGAGGGAGAGAGAGTTGGGAGGGGCAGATGGATTCCAGCAGATGTGACACCCAGTTAATGTCCATATCTGAAAGACAGCACACATTGATGAATCACCCTGCCAGTTGAAACTGGATGACAGTTTAAAGCTGGGGTTAGGGAGTCATACCCAGGCTACACAGAGCGAGCACGCGTACCTCTCGGCTTTCCTTGCCGTGATTGTGGCAATTCTATACTTCATAGCAAAATGAAAACATTTTTTACTCATTGCGATCAATATAATTTATTTCCCTTCCACCTCTGGTATCAAAGCACATTCGCCAAGTGGGCTTCACAAGCAATCCACAAAATGGTTTGAAAGTTTTTTAAAATTAAAGTTTTATATTTATCTTGTCATACCGAAGTGATGGATTGTATAACAGAAGAATCGGACAAAAAGGGAAACATGGTGTGTAAATAAAATTTTACATTTTCAGCGACGCCCAGCCCCACCGCTGATCGCACCACAGAACAACATGTGGAAAACGACATGCGAGTGGGACCCTGAATTTGTCAATAGCTATTTCTGTGATAGTGAGATATTTGATAGAAGCGCTTGCCAAGTACCTTAAGCACTCCATCGAAACCGCTCACTTGGCACGTGATTAGCCAATCACTGAACATCATATTAACATATACCTCCTGGAGATGCCTTGAAATTCAAAGATATCCGGAAATATGGACAAATTAACACATTTTTATTAAAGAGTGTCGAACTGCTGCCTAGTTCAATTCTGGAGCTGAAATTTTGAATTTGTTCGGTTTAAGAAGAATGATCAAGTGTCATTATGGCAATGCAGAAATGAAATAAAGCCATTGAAATGCTGGGCATCTCCAGTCATTTGTAAGCACTGCAATTCTACCCAGCATTCCGGTGCTATGATGAACAGGCTTCAATAAAATGAGTGAGGATAGTGGTAGGGGCGGGGGGGGGGCGGGGGAGGACGGTAAAAAAAAACTTTATTTGATAAGAAATTTTTGTGGCCTGTTCCAAGTTCAAGGCATGGTTGAGCAGGCCAAAACAAACATGGCGCTTCAGACCCCAGCGAGTGAAACAGTCAAAAAGACCCCAGCACAGCGAGCGTTGGTCTGAGATGGCGCTGGATAAAGGATATAATGAACAGGTTCTGTTAATTATCTTACCAAAGGGTGTATAATATAACCCAAAACACCAATTTTCACTCATTGCACTTCCTTGGATTCTGCCCTTGTATGCATAGTAGTTTCAGGCTGCCGGGTTCATGGCTTTGGAGTTTCATGGAGCACGGTACGCGCAGCACCATTATATATTTTTTATCCCATTCTGAATTTCAGTTTTATAAAGAGATATTTCACGGGTCACGTGTCGATCAAAGCTTGGGCCGGGTGCCCGCCAATAAATGCCAGCAGTTTATAAACACGAGTCTAGTTTTAATTTGAAAATAATGAAATAATGCAAACTATCATGAACATAGGTTATATGAGCTGATGAAAAAAACAGCACCTTAAGTGACTCTTCAAGGACAGGCCCTTCAGCTAGTGGAATAAAGCATGAACAGAGAAAGCATCAGACTCAATTTTCATACACTTGTCAGCAGCTGTTGGCAAATCTTAATAAACAGACAACAAGCATACATAAACCAATATAATTAACGTTTTATCGAAGCCATCTTTTGATCAATGGTCTGGCAGCAACAATAGATTTCAGCTGTTGAGTCACGAGCACTCCAGAGTCATGCATTCAATCTCAATTTAGTGCATCACGACCACTGTCCGATTAAAATTTAAATAATAATAAATTACAGCTGTTGCTTTCAAAAGAACGGTCAAAGGGAAACAGAATTCTTCTTAAAAGTTAAGGCCTGTACAGCAGTCATGCAGCAGCTATTTTATGACGGCAATGTTTAAGTTTCATTCCCCTAAGATTTATTTAACCAATTACATTTATTCTCATTCAATTTTCCCAACATTGATTGGTAAATTTTTAATTTACACACAAAAAAAAAAATTAAATATAATTATAATTAATACCCCCCTTCACAAACTCAAAATTATATGTCGTGGTTATTTTACACTTCAGTCAAACATCGAAACAAACATCTAGCACAAAAGAGTTGAAGCCGATTGTCAAGAATGACCTAAAGGGGCCGTGAAAAGCAGCACACGATTGGTTAGATGAAGGGATTCCAAATATGACCTGCTGCGGGATCGAGAGTCGGAGCGGCTGGCGCGAGCTTGCGCAACTCGTTCCTCCAGCAGTCGAATTGCGTTTGCCATAAATCTCCATTCCCGTTGCAGACTTTCAAGATGCAACGACGCATGTCGCTTGTAAGTCAAGAATCGACGACAGCCCTCATCCCCACAGTACATCTTCATTAGGTGACTCCCCAGCCTGCCTAATTGCAGTCTGGAAAGGCCGAGTAGTAATGGTGAGAAAAATCAAGTCTTAACAAAAAATAATAAATAAAAGGCACCAATTATCAGGTGAAAACCACAAGCCATTTCTTCACGCTTACCAAGGAGGCCTGAAGAATGCAAAAGCGTTAATAAACCACAAGTTTGCCTTCAGAAATTTTATGGGGTTCAATAATTTCAATAAATTAAATTGGGGACGAGGACTTAGGTGACAGGTTGTTATGTAAAATGATGTTGAGCTTTGGGATTCCACAGCATTCAAAGAGTGATAGTTAGTTGAAGCCAATGCAGCGCCAATAAGGGAAAGCAAGAACTCCATTGTTATGTATACAAAAATGTTTTTACGCTGTGAGAAGTTAGGACGGAGGAGATATACCCCCAATCTGCACCTGGAGGTGATCTCTGAAAATATGGATGGTTCCATAACGAGGTTCATCATTAGGTGATTGATGAAGTTTCCAAAGTTCAAGTAATGAACCTCTTCCTCATGGTTATTCATGAAAAAATAGGTGTTTGTTGGATTGATCCTCTCTGGAGAGATGGGGAGGGAGGGGGGAGTAGTTGGGGGAGATTGTCTTGAATTGATAATGTACGTTCCAGATGTCCAGAAGCAGCATCTTGATCGATTCTCGGACGCAGCACAGAGGAAAACAGCACTGGGCCCAAGTTGCATTCCTTAAGGTGCTCGTTAGGGAGACTAGCTGAAATAACTCCATACTTTGACATACACTCTTCTTTTACTTTATTTTTCTTATTTACAGAAGAGAGGTTCATGGAAGAGCAGACGTGGGACAAACAAAGGATATGAACACGAAAGATAAGAGAAGAAGGGAGGAAACAAACATTAGAAGAAAAAAGTTGCATTTTGTGAAAGGTTTTAATGGGTGGTAATAAAGATCATGGGTCCAGAATTGGGTATGACAAGGATGGTTGACACAGCTTGGCTTGAAGTCCTGGAGGGATAGTGGACAGAACCCTCTTAGATTCTAGCAAGGAGGTTCCATAGATTAGAGAAGCAGGAAGTGGAAGGATAAAAGGCTGAAATGTGCATCAGGCTGGATTTTGGATTTATACCGGAGATTAGATCTGGAAAACACTATGACATTCCTGGCGGTTGGGGGGGGGTTGGAGGACGAGAGCAGAGGGAGCATTGTTGGAGACCTATGATAGTAGAAAATAGATCACCAACATACCTACGGATGTGAGAGAGCAACAGCATACTGCAACTAGCCTCCATCATAGGAGATTCCAATAATTTTGACGAGCTTTAGATTCAATTTACCACAAGCATCCATTACAGCAGGAAAGTGGAGAAGATAGAAAAGCCAGGAAATAAGTTAGACTTGTATGCACTGTCCAGATCAGCAACCATGAGCAAGGGTGCAGCCGACTGTGTCAAAATGGCCAAGTTACACATGGAGACACACCCACATCATGTGCAGATTCAGGGCTCCATCCACTTCTTGAGGGGGATATTTTCATTGCAGTTAACAGTTGGAAACAAAGGCACAGAACGTATACCACCTCACCGACGGAAAGGTATATTGCATCTTGCGGTCGTTTACTCTGTTTGTTTGTCCACACAGAACTTTCGCGTTATTTCTCCACAACCGCATGTCGGATTTGAGTACGAAATTTTCACGCTTGGGGCAACTACTTCATGGGATGTTTTTACTGTAACTCATGACAATCATGAGCCACGTACGGCCTTGAGAGGCAGCCATGTTGGAAAAAAAAAAAATTATACCATCAGAGATGGGGAATCCCCCACATTGATGATAAAAGGTCCATACATATCAGATAACGACGGGAGGTGAATTGGAAACAGACACCATATCTGGTCATCATCTCGAAAAGTTCCCCAGGGTGAGGAAGTGTAAAAACCCCAAAAAAAATAAAAATTTTGGAAAATAACTCAGAATAGTTGTTTTCATTATTCACCAAAAAAACAATTTTATTTTCAAGATGGCCGCCCCAGTTCGGACCATCTTTGGATCGGCGCGCCCAAAATCAATAGGGGTTCCTTCCTTTTTCAGGTGGTACTGTGTGACCCAATTTCAAATCGATATGTGCGAACAAGTTTTATGAGTTATCGACTCACAGCTAAAAATTGTTGACGCCCGGCACGGACGGACAGCGGACGACTGGTGACAAAAAAAACAAAATATCCCCTTCCGCACGTGGCGGGAGATAAAAAAAAAAAACTTTGGACTTCTTATGGAAACCACCAAGAAAAAAAATGAAACTTGGCACACAGCAAGTACTCCTTATGGGAAATAAGTGATGCCCTTCGTTGATGACATCATAATTTGCTATGTAGCAAAGCTACATCGATCAGTCTGAAACTTTGGAGGCGTCAATCTTAGGGATAAAATGCGGACGTTCAACAAAAAAAAATGATGTTCATCGGTCACGTCGATTCGGCAGCCATATTTTTTCTTCTTTTCTTTTTTTAACTTCAAAAATCTTCTCTGAGAATGCAGAAACGATCGAGGCGAAACTTTACATTGTATTGAGACCTGACCTATCGATTTAGGAACAAAAGGTTCACACATGACATCATAGGTCACATGGCTTTTCGGCAGCCATATCAGATGATTGAAAATTTTAAAATGTTTTTCTGTGAACGCTTAATCAAACCGACGTGACTTTTCACATTGTGATCTACGTTGTTGATTGGGGAATACAATGTTTTAAAATCCAACTTGATCAGAACACATGGTCTGGCACTAGAATTATTTATTTTTTTTTGAATAAGGCTCACATAGCTGTGACTGGATGGGTTTGAGGGATAGAGGAGTTGCAGCTGAAATGTGAGTTCCTATACAGGTTCTCATGCATGACTTCATCTTTGCTTTTTGCTTCTTCGGGTCTACCTTTCTGCCTTACTGCCAATGTCAGGACGTTGTACCTTGATTTGGTCTTCCATTTGATTTGAATTGAATTATTTTAATCCCATTCTGAATCATACTGAATTCATTGATAATAAAGAAAACCTTCATGGTCAGGTATCCGATCAAGCGCGGTTGCATAAAACCAGGACGTCTTGGAACCGGTAGCTTCGGTTACCATCACTGCAGGCAGTTATAAGTGGCAGTTCTATTTACGTCTTCTTATTTAATTAAGTAACATACCAGCTGCAAACACCACATTAAATACACCACACAAACAAGTTCCCTGGCGAGGTCCTGCAATCTCTGATTGCTCTTTTTACAGTTGTGGCGACATCACGTGTTATATAATGGTCATTCATGTCCTGATCGTCTTCTCACACTTATTGTTGGGTGTGATGTGGGCGGGAATTGCCGGGTGTATTGTGGGCGGAGATTTGCCGGGGTCATTGGTGGGCGGAGATTGCCGGGTGTATTGTGGGCGGAGATTGCGGGCTGTATGTGGGCGGAGATTAGCCGGGTTGTATTGTGGTGCGGGCAGATTGCCGGGTGGATTGTGGGCGGGCAGTTATGCGGTACAAAGAGCGGAGGTTTTTTCGTGCTGATCGTTTTCTGTGTGACGCCGGAAGTTTGATTTTCCTGAGGCAGGAAGTTGATAATCTTCCTGTTCCGTTAGTTGTTGCATGCGCAGCGTTATTGTAACTCTCTTTCATTCATTGTTTTTTTTCACCAGAAGTGTTTTTAAAACGTTCTTGTGGAACAGTGATTTCTTTCCTCTTTTTTTGGTGACAGAAGTGGTTATTCAACGCGGCGACATTGCGCTGTTATATCATTGGCCTATTCTGTCCTGTGTCTCTCTGTCACGTCTTCTGTCACAACTTATGGCCGCGTACGTCCTTTGATCTGAGGGCTATAATAGAGATGTTGTCCACGTCCAACTTCTTCCCATCATGCATATGGCTAATTCACAGTGTCTACATAAATTTTATAAAGCTGCAACCAACCCTGTTTCATCAATCTTAACCTAGACTTTTACTTGCCCCCCAGCCACGCGATATCGGAGTAATTCGCTACTTGTTTCATTGTTATGTTTCATGTTTATGGGGGAAAAGGCAATTGTTCCTGTCTGTCTGTCTGGGACTAATTTCTCAGTTGTAATTTGCATTTTTGACCATTGATCAGCACAAGAATTTGCAGTTTGTCAGTAATTTGGCTACCAAAATTTGTGAAAAATGTAATAAAATCTCATCCTCTTCATGGAGTAAGCAATTGTTTTCAATCTGTTCTGCCTGATTTGGCAGTTGGAAACTAAATTGAAAAATCATTTCAACAGGAAACTTCGCTGATTTTGAGGACATCTATAAAGGACACAAACAACAGGTATGAAGATACTCAAAATGTGAAGTATTAAATAACAGTTGGTTGCTAAAAGACTGCTTTCAACGGCGGTGTTACATCTTTTTGAACAGCCTTTAAGAACTTTTATCTTCTTTTCAATTAATTATATATTCGCAGTACTTCAACACAAGAAACAACATTCTTTATGGCATTCCAAAAACCTTTCCGATTTTATGCAGTTTACTTGGCCAAAATATTATATGCCAGTTTCGGATTGGTCGAGGGTGAGTAAAGGCCTAGTCCCACCTTGCGACTTTAGCCAGCTGTAATTGAAAAAATTTGTCTAACGATGCTGGCACACGTCCCCGAATACGTATTGGGTAAGTTTTTGTATACGTTAAGAGCACGCTGGCAAACGTCGTAGCGTATGGCTGGCATACGTCGTTAGTTACGCCGAGCTGTTAGGACAAATTTTCCATGCTTTTGAAACTTTTTCGAACGTACCTTGCCAGCATATGATCACAGTTCCGCATAAGCTGGCATAAGTTGTTAGGCCACGTTACGCGATCATTGACACACGTCGACACACCCGTTACTTGTAAGTTACTCATAAGTGGAAACACCATCGAGGTAATTGGTTTAGCGTCAGTGTTCCAGACTCCCTTTGGTTTTTTTTTTGGTTTTTTTCCTTCGGCTAATGACTGGTGATTGTATGACACTTTCGATTTCTAGTTGCGGTTTAATACTGAATATACATTATAGGCTGCGCTCAACGATTTAATCATAACCACACTAGAATCGACAGTGTCAAACATCAACCTCATGCGAAAAAAAAACAAAAAAAAAAAACAGGCGAGTCTGGAACACTGAACGACTAGCCTTACCTCGACGTGTTCCGACTTAATGGGATAACTTACAAGTAACATGCATGTCACGATCGCGTAAACGATGCCTCAACTTATGGCCAGCGTTGCGGACGTGCGTCATACACAGAGTACCGTCGATAAACATTTTCAACAGTGCTGAAGATTAGTCGACGTACTCGGTCGTACTACGACGTATGCCAGTGTGGGCTTCAGGTAGTGCTCTTACGTATATACAAAACCACATTACCCACTAACGTATTCCGACGTGTGCGCCAGCGTATTCTGCCAAATTTTTCCTACGTCAGCGTGGCATACGCTGGCTATAAAGTCAAGGTTGCTGACAGCGGCTTGACACTTTCGATGTCTAGTGCGGTTATTGATTTGAATCGTCGAGCCGCAGTCCCATTAATAGCCTTACGCCATGTGTGTCAGCCGAAGGCTGTTCCGCGCGCTTTATGCATAAGTTTCAGACTATCGTTGAGGCATAGGTGTGTGAACCGCCGACAACACCGCTCAGGCATTTCGTTGATATAGTTATCTTAATATGTTATCGAAACGTTCTGTGTACCAATTACTATACTATTATATGCATACGTGGCTAACTCATACGAATACGGCCCCAAAACTGGAAAACATCAATAGTTCGAGGTACAACCAGCGTATTTACATAACATTTGATTACCTTGCCATCACGCTGGCTATAAACGTTCAAGTATGTGGACAGGGCCTAAGGACTTCAGCATTACAGAAAATATGGTGTACTAGCCAATTTTCTTGAATGGCATAAAACACAAAGCAATACAACTGAAGAAGACCCTTCAATCGTCCTTTTTTCTCAAGAGGGCACGGGACCGCAGGGTAGTGGTGTTTTCTACAAGACTCTAGCTATACATTTGTGATTAAAGTAATTCACCTGGATGGCTTCAAGCATGTATAAATGTTTGTTGTAATATTCACTTTCAACGCAGCAGCAAGAACAGGGAGGATTTTTATTCACCAGTGCGGATGGGAAAAGCTTACACAGAAACATTGAATTATATGATTCAATGCAAGAATCCCAAGGGGCATTTAAAAACTCAAATGAAAATATAATATAATATTAAACAAATGGTGGACTTGCTGGCTCCTTACAGTCTTCACTCTGTAGCATTGTCAACAAGAGCCTTAGAATTCATGGATTTCATGACAACCTACCACAAATGCTCTCATTGCTTCCACGAGCTGGTTTTGATTGGTTTAAAACCCACGCAAAGAAAATTCATTTGATGCCAGAAAATGCAGATTCATTTAAATTTAAAAGAGGCAGGCTACCCCACACACTCGCAATCAAGTGCAAGGTTTCCTACCTTGAGATCCTGCCATACAGCGGTGAGAGATATGCATCCCGACAAGGCGGTAATCGTACGTAGTGGGAGGGTGTTCCAATGTGAGGCGTAGCGTGCCCGTGCTTCGCCTTTGGGGTTTTTTTTAAAAAAAAAATCAAACGTTGCATCAGCACAGCTCTGGGTGTGACACACACATATATTTTTTGATGAAGGTGTATCGTTAAAAAAGAGACAAAAAAAAATAATAAAATATGCCCGACGATGCCGCAGCAGACATCGTCTACAAACGGCCTTCCGTACTGCACACTCTGTAATGTCACGGGCAATTTGCAACATGGTACGGAGTGTGGGTGGTCTGTAACAGTTGAATGTAACATGTGTTCCTGACGGGAGCAAATGTCGAGCTAAACTGAATTGCTTACTCGAGCCACGAGTGGGAAAAAAAAATGAAAAATCAGTTACATCAACTCACCCGCTCACGTCTCACCAAAGGCGGTCACAAAGAGGCAACGGGCAGTCCCCATGCTTTTCCTTAGGTCACACAGGCCACAGGTCAAAGGCAAAGGGATGGCTTTTTTGGGGCTGGATCCCAGGCTTTGGACCCAGCTTTGGACCCAGGGACTCTTAAACAACATTAAGGTTTGAACATTTGTCAGACAGTACATCAATCATTCATTCAACACAGCAGACTAATTAGCCTTGCAAGAACGCTAATAGGTTATATTAAAATTAGCTGTGTTTAATGTATTACAGTAACGGATTACTTTTTAAACTTAGAAACATCAGCTCGAATCGAAAAATATTACAGTTTTCAGATGATCCTATGTATCTCTCTCTTTT
>JAXMNL010002338.1:0-11585 GCA_035128595.1 Eptatretus atami
GCCTCCTGTAATCTCCTGATTTCATGATGTTATGCACACCAAGGCACCCAGTGCCAGAGGCAGCACAGCAACCCTTAAACCATCACTGAACCTCCTCCATTTTTGACTGGAGGAATGTTCTTTTCTTTGAAGGTTCATTTTGTTTTCTGTAAACAAGAGATGTGTGCTTTACCAAAAATGTCTAATTTGTTCTCATCTGTCCACAGGACATTCTCCCAGAAGATTTGTTTGTTCAGGTGTGTTTGGCAAACTCCCAGTCGGGGCTTCTTATCTCTCTCTCTCTCTTTGCACAGTTTCCTTCCGTCTTGTCTTCATTTATCCTACCCCTCTTCCGACCCAGGGTACACTGAATCTTGTGTGGTGAGCAAGTTTGATCTGAAACAATTGCCTTCCTTCCTGCGAAGCAAGATTTGACCGAAGGCATTGTCAGATCTTTCCAAAAAGTCCAAAACCAAGTTTATTCACTCTCAGAAAGCCAGGAAAATAACATCTGTTCAACCTAACAATGAACTTTCAAACTCCGGCTCCCGCTCTAAAACCTGGTGGATGCCTTGTTCAGTCTTCTCTGGTGTTCGCTTCCCCTTTAATCCCTCCTCTCTTCAAAAATATGGCAACCCGATCCGACTCGCTTGTTGAGAAGGGAATGACTTCCATTCTGTGTTTGTTTCCAAATCTTGCATCCCCAACCCCACAACTCTCGGGCCCACCCTTCCCTTTTATCCAACTACTCGATGGACTTCTGCGTCTTTACACCTGAGAGGTGGAGAAGGTTCTTTAATCCTCAACTCTGATCTGCAGACTGACCCGGACGACATCACTCACATCTCCTTAAAAACCTACCACTGCCTGCTCTTGCACATCCTCGCCTGTCGTTTGCACTCGGTTATCTTCAATTTCCCCCCTGGGAAAGTCCAACAACATCACTGCCATACAAAAGGTGCCAGAAACTTCATCCCCTCAACTACGACCTTCAAGCTCTACTCCCAATCATCAGCATGGCCATCAGAATCCATCATCGCTCGTGATTTGAAATCCTTCTCATTTTTTTTTCAAACAGCTTCATCTCAGATCATCAATTTTGGTTTCAGACCAGGTCACTCCACCTTGGACGTGCTGCTGTGCTCACCCAACAATGGATGGAGGTCCTCAATGTCGACGTGAGATCGTGAGACCTCTCCGCACATTATCCCTTGCTCTTACAAGTCGCATCTCGCCGTAACTCTCCAAAACCCCCCCAAAAGAAAAACCTTCCCCTTTTTTCCACCCAAACCTTTTCCCCTCCCTTCCCCCCCCCAAAAAAAAACCCGCCACCCCCCTTTTTTTCCACCCCCCTTTTTTTTTTTTCCCCACCCCCCCCCCCCCGCCCACCCCTTCTTTCTGTGCGTGACATCTCTGTGGCTCTCTAACGGAATTTTCAATATCCTCTCCCTGTCAAGCCTGGAGTCTCATGGGGCACCGAGTGAAGTTCTGAGCTCTGAACTTGTGTACATACAAATCAACATGGGGCACATGACATGTGGAACATGGTTTGATGACCCACGCACATTGCTGCCGAAGAGGCCGACTCTCCTGGGCCGTCGGGCACACTCCTGGACGGGCACCACTCCCACACGGATACTCGAAGGGCTCAAACCAGCCCGGCAAGCTGTACTCATTTTCGACCTCAGGAAGGTCCCCGAATGGCAAGCCGAGTCAACCCCACCCTGCTATTAATTCAACGGCCTCATCGAGATTTGAAACTCAGGATGCTCGAATCCCAAGAATCCCACCACCCAAAAACCACGAGCCAACGCCAGCGCCACCACCCAAAAACCACCGACCAACACCAGCTATTTATAGTTGTTGGTTTTGTATAAACATAAAGTCCACACTCATCAAACAACGATAACAACGTCCTGGTTGTTATATGAAACACTTGTGTGGAGAATAATCGTTATCAATGTGTTTTTTAATCTAAATAACACGCGTCCCTGGATCACGCGCCCCAATATTAATGTGCATTTCCCGAGCAACCACGTTCCGTCCTGGTCTCCAGCACGGCAGTCACGTGACCCGCAGGCTGCACGAGCTCTCTGATGATCACCCCCTTGACGACGCGCGCGCTTCTTTCTGTTTGTTTTTTTCCCGCCAGTCTGTCCTGCAGCCGATATAAGCGACGATTTACAAGAACATTGTGGAAAGAAAGAAAAACATCAAACAACTATCACAGGTCACTGCCAGGGAAAACAGTGACCAGATTGTTGAACCATCGAATCACAAAGATCGAATTTATTTTAATAAACTCCGTCGAGTTTACTGGAACTCTATATGAACCCCCAAGGAGTCATTGGGGCAAGATAGAAGATGTTAAATAATTTTATTTATAAATTCCATCGAACTGACAAATGGACATGTCTGCTGACTGTGGCGTGTCTTCAGGAGGGCGGACGCCTATCAACGTCACGTGATTCCCTTTCGTTGAACCCTCGTGTCTGTGCCCCAGGCGGAGAACGTGGCGTCCGGTCGGACTGTGACCACGAAGCGCGGTGATGACGCAATACGATGACGTCGTCACGTCATTGCGTGATGGACAACCGACGACGATTTTTTTTCGATCCCAAAATCTCGTATTCACTGCAATTAATTAATTATAATTGTATGATGCCCCTCGACCGTCACGATAAAAGATTATTTCGATGATAAATAAAGACGAGCTCATAGATGCACGTATAAAAATTAATTAAATATTTCTCTTTCTTCGTCCTCCGAAATAAACATAAGGCAATTCTCTGCACTGTGTTGTACGTGTACGTTGGAACTAGACAAAAAACAGAGCTGTCCAATCTGACGAAACGATGACACACGTGTTGGTGGTACCCAGGTCAGGTCGGTAGGTTACAGGATTAAAAATAATCAACCCCCCGGGGAGGGGTGGTGAAACGACTTCCAATGCACCTGGAGAGAGTGTGGTGCTTCCTGTGTTCAATGAAACCAACAATTGAACAATCTCATGAACTCAAAGATCAATGACAATGAATCTGTCTTTCAATCCTTAAATGTCGCTCCATCTCTCTCCCAAAAGGACCGTCCGGCAAACCCTCCCGTCTACTTCCTAACAATCCTCTTGAGTCAAGTTCAGTCATTCAAACTTCCTGGTCTCACTATCACCTGTGATCTCTTGGTCAAACCACACTGTAAATTGAGCTTCAAAGCCAGCCGCCGACCGGGCATCCTCCGTCGTACAGACCCTGTTCCTTGCACACCTGAACTCCTGATTCCACCAGTACAAGACTTCATCCACAGCTTGATGGAGTACTCTCTCCCCTCCGCGCCTGGCTCCCCTGTCTCACTCTTGCCACAGCTGACGGTGGTATGGAAGCCAAGGGCCTTCAAGATTATATGAAGTCTCCCGCTGAGAAGTGTATCATGCCTTTCACTCGACCATCACAGACATTGTCGTTGGGTCTCTCCTCTTGTACCGCCCTCACTCATTCTCCTCATTTTCCCACCTTGGAAGCCAACTTCCACATCTCTCAATCCCGATTCTCCCTTCCAGGTCTCAAGACACCGTTCACCAGTCAAAGTATCCCCCATCCAAAACCATATTCGTTACCCTCGTTTGTCCCCCCTCCACCCCAAACCCTCCTCTTGCAAATTTCCTTCCTGAGAGTTTCTTTCTGTATCCATCTTTCTCTCCATTCATGCATCCTCTCCAACCTCATTTGTCCAAGTCTCCCTCCATTTTATCTTCAACCCGATGTTAGTGCCCCCCCCTTCTCTTTATACTGTTTTTTTGTTCTGTAACGCCTGATTCCGTTCAGTGTTCTCGCTCTTCATAAGCTACTACTTTGCAAACAAAAAACCAAATAATTTCCTGTAATTTTCTTCGAACATGGTTTGGGGTGGAAAATCAGAAGGGGGTAAAAGAAGACGTGGGAGGCCTGAGCGGTGAGAGAAATATGGATCGAAGATGGAATCTGGGAAGAGAAGCCGGCTGAGACGTAAAGCGGGAGAGGGAATCCCACCAACTCCTTGTGTACCCGTGTGATGAAATGATTTTGTTTTATTCGTTCGTTGGAAAGAAAGAAAAAGTTGGACAAGAGGTCTTTGAAAGAGTACAGCCAGTGGTAAATGATTCAACAAACATGAAACCAGGCTGACAGGGAGTCACGACACACACACAAGGATTCACATTTCAGCTGAGTACTGCTTCCACCCTCAACCATCCAGAACACCAGCGTGAGCCTCATACAATAAAAAATAAATAAATAATAAAACAACCCAGATTATAAAATTAATTAATAATTCTGCCTGCCAGACTCGTGTCTCCCGATTCAAGTTGATAATTTAAACGTGTTCCCCCATCACGCTAGAGTCATAATGGGAAGTTGGCATGTTTAAGCGGGTTGCAGGGAAAAACATATTAATATTTTTCTTCAATCCAATATGGCATGGCCAAAACCATGACCTTTCAAATTATTCCTTCACAAACTTGAACATTCATGGCTTGGGGAAACATTTAATGTTGAAGCTCCCCTCGATTGTCCAGCCGTTTCGTGGAGATTGTTACGGTTTTCGGGTAAATCCAACATGGCGACAAAATCACTGACCAAGACGTCATCAATTCTTTTTTTCTGTGGCCCATTTATCCTGAGATTCCCCTCAAGTAAACTCTTCCTCTGACCATCGATCCTCCCCAAGAGTCAATTAAACGAATACACTGGATAAAGGTGCTGTTGGGAGGTCACGTGAACCAATCGTCCGTCCCATCCATTGAGACCTAATTCTGTGCAGAGCGTTGGTGCTGCCGAAGCAGTCTCCTTGGCTACGGGTTACAATCCTGCACAAGGTAACCACTCCACGCAGGCATACCAGCATGCCGGCACTCATTTGCGGGACCTCGGAAGGATACAGCAGAGTCAAACCCCACCCTGTGTTAATTGAACAGACCTCCGAGCGATTTGAAGCAGGATCCTCGGATTCCAAGCCCACCGCCCGAACCATGAAGCCAACACCAGGCACAGGTAACAACGAACCTTGGCAAACTTGATTTGATACCATCTCGAAACTCTTTCGAATATTAAAACCGGGTTCGAACCCCCAACCTTCCAGATTGTATAGGCAGCACGTCTACCATTACACCGGCAAGGCTTGTACCACTGAATGAATATACAGACGTTCAAAGTAACACTCAGTGCACGAAGGACGAAATTCTTGTGTTTCAGGGAGTTGTTTCATCTTAAAATAAAAATAAACGCATCGCTACAAAATTATACACTGTATGTAGATTCCATCAAAATCTCGCCGAGATCCCAACGCAGTCTTCGCGAGATCTCACACGGTATCGCGATATTTCGCTGTTTTCTTCGCTGGCCCGCACGATTTGGTCGTGAAGCGTCGTCTTCGTAAGTGGAGGTTGTTTTGGGTGTCGTTTACTCGAAGTCACGACTGTCACCCTGAACGATGCGGGCATTCTCTTCTCTCTCTTCTCTTCTCTCTCTCTCTCTCTCTCTCTCTCTCTCTCTCTGCTCTCTCTCTCCTCTCTCTCTCTCCATCAAGCTCGAGATTAAGCGCGAAGGCCGGGCCCCTCGCTCGGGGCACGATCAAGGCCCGGTACACAGAGGAAAGCCATTAACAACCTCCTTCACCTCCGAAAACGGACAGCTCGTGCTACAGAGGACGCGCGTACGGGTACAACGTTGTAACCCGAGTTTTACCATCACACGACACATCGCTCCTCACCTTGCGCACACTTCTGCCACCACCTGTCAGTTACAACATGGTGTTGTCAGTTGGTGCTTGGCTCATGCTCGTATTGTATTCTCCACACAGATCGAACCGACAAGATGCGGATAACCGCCGGAGACGCCCCCGAGCGCCCCACGCTCGGTTCTCGCCCCGCACGCTCGGTACTCGCGCCGCACGCTCGTAACTCGCCGCCTCACGCTCGCGTACTTCGCCGCCGGCACGCCTCAGGACTCCCGCCGCACGCTCCGTACCCGCCAGCCTCACGCTCAGAACTCACCCGCGCACGTCCGGTACTCGCGGCCGCCGTGCCGAAGGAATACTGTATCGTCCGCTCTACCTGCTCGTTCGGTTGCTCTACCTGCTGGTCGGAGCCGCCGTGTTCTCGGCTAATCGTCAATGGCACCGTGAACGGCTCTCAAGTTTGTTCCGACTAGAGCACCAACGTCAGTCACGAGGGAGCGGCGGTGTTTCCTGGGACCTGCAACACAATCCGCGGCTATAGCCGGACGGCTTGGACACCCCGTAAGACTTTCCCGGCGCCCTTATGTTTGGTGACCGTTCCATTCTTTGCGCCGCGATCGTTTCGAAGGCTCGGTGTGGTTGCGAGTTCACTTGGTTGCTTCACACGCAAACTTCCCGAGCAGTGGATCTCAGACGAGACCAAAGTTTGCGGCATATCTCCCTTATCTGTTTATAAAAAAAGATTTGTTCTATAAAAACCCAATAAAATAGTGGATTCAGCAGCCAAAGTTGAAACGGTTTCGTCCTTGGGGTTATTTGATAACATGTTACGTTATACGTGAATGGAACCTGCGTGTCTATCATTAATAAATGTAGACTGGAAGCCTCCCGAAGCCACCACTGGTGTTATCATTTCGTTGAGTGCCACTCTTGGTTGGCGCGTTGCTTCAAAACCCCGGTTGAGTACATAACAGCTTTAAAAATGGTACTGCCTGCTTCCTGCCTTATGCTCGCATTTTTTTAAAAATGAGGATAGAGCCACTTCTCGGAGCAACTTGGCAAACCACCCAGTGTAACCTGTGCCAAGAGAAACTGCTTCTTCGCACACAACCCCTGTGAAACGTTAGTACAGTTCGTGCCAAAAATTATTGTCACCCTGTAACTATTATTCAAAAACTGCTGCAATTTTTCGAAAAATTGTCTTGAAAATGAGAAAAGTATTTTGTTTCCACAATTATCTTGATTTCACTGTAATTATTACAGAACTCTTGTTTTGATTCAGAACTTAATAAAATCCTTTTAAATCAGAAAATAAATAGAAATGGCCGAATTGATAAAATATTGGACACCCTCGACTTGAATATTTGGGTACACGGCACTTGGACAAAATCACTGGCAGCAAGCCTTCCTTGAGGCCATGAAGATCTTTCCTACACCTCCTCTGGTTAGTTTGACCAATCTTCTTGTTACAAACTGCATCCAGTGTTCTCCGCAGATTTAAGGGCTAGTATCTTTCTTCCAAAAACTGCTGTTTCTCACTCCCCACAGGGTGTTTCAATGGATTTAGATTCTGGACTCAATTGCCTGCCCACTTCAGACAACAGTCCATACTTTGTCTTGACCATTCTGGCGAGCTTTGAAGTTGTTTGGGATCATTGTCCTCTGCAAGGACCATAACCTTCAATGGAGACCCAGCTTTCTGACACTGGGGATTGAATCATTGTGTTTCCAAAATGCCCTCCTTCGAATCTTCCTGAGTTCATCATTATGCACAACTCAACACCTGGCCCAGAGGCAGGCACAGCAAACCCTAAACCATTCATGAAAACCTCCTCATGTTTGCACGGAAGTGGAAAGTGTTCTTTCTTTGAAGGGTTTCATTTTGTTTCTGTAACATAGAGATGATGTGCTTTACAAAATTTCTAATTTGTTCTTCATCTGTCCACAGGACATTCTCCCAGAAGGTGGTTTGTTTCAGGTGTTGTTTTGGCAAAACTCCGTCGGGGCTTTCTTACTCTCCTCTCTCTCTTGCACAGTTCCTTCCGCTTTGTCTTCATTATCCTCCCCTCTTCCGACCCATGGATCATGAATCTTGTGTGGTGAGCAGTTGATCTGAAACAATGCCTTCTCTTCCTGGAAGGCGAAATTGACCGAAGCATTGTCAGATCTTTCCAAAAAGTCCACAACAAGTCTATTCACCTCAAGAAAGCCAGGAAAAAAACATCTGCTTCAACTCAGACAATGAACTTTCAACTCGCTCCCTCCTCTAAAACCTGGTGTGCCCTTGTCAGTCTTTCTCTGTGATGCTCCCTTTAATCCCTCTTCTCTTCAAATGGCACCCGATCGACCTCCGCTTGTGAGAAGCTGAAATGACTCAGATCTGTGTGTGTCTTCCCAAATCTTGCATCCCCACCCCACACTTCTCGGGGCCCACCCTTCCCTGTTATATCCAACTACTCATGGACTCTGCGTTCTTTACACCTGAGAGGTGGAGAAGGTTCTTTAATCCTCAACTCTGACTCTGCAACGGGACCGTGACGACATCCAGCTCACAATGTCCCTAAAAAACCTACCCGTGCTCTCTTGCACATCCTCGCCCTGTCGTTGGGCCACTCGCGTGATCTTCAATCTCCTTAGGAAATCCAACACATCACTGCCATACAAAAGGTTCAGCCAAAACTCATCCCCTCAAACTACCAGACCTCTCAGCTTACTCCCAATCCATCAGCAGCCATTCATCAAATCCATCATCGCAGGTGATTTGAAATCCTTCCATTTTTTTTCCAACGCTTTTCATTCAGCATCATCAATTTTTGGTTTCAGACCAGTCACTCCCACCTTGGACTGCTGCTCGGTGCCCCTCACCCAACAATGGAATGAGAGTCCTCCAATTCGGACGTGAGATCGTGAGACCGTCTCTTCGCACATATCCCTTGCGCTCTACAACAGTCGGGCATCCTCCGCCGTCTCTCCGAACTCTTGTCCCGATGACATCTCCTGTGGCTTCTCAACCGGAATCTTTCAAATATCCTCTCCCTGTCAAGGCTGGAAGTCTCATGGCACCATGTAGTTCTGAGCTCTGACTTGTTACATACAAATCAACATTGGGGCACTATACATTGTGTGGAACGATGGTTTGATTTAACCACGCACAATGCTGCGAAGCACTTCCTGGGCCGTCGGCACACTCCTGGACGGGGGCCCGGCACCACACTTACCCCACACGGGATTTACTCGGAGGGCTCAACCATCCCGGCAACTGGTACCCTCATCTTGTTGCCGACCTCAGAAGTCCGAATGCCAAGCCGAATGTCAACCCCACCTGCTGATAATCAAACCGCTCAGTCGAGATTTGAACTTCAGGATGCTCCGAAATCCCAAGAATATCCCACACCCAAACCCACCGAGGCCAAAGCCAGGCCACCACCCAAAACCACCGAGCCAACACCAGGCATATTTTATAGTTGTGGTTTGTAATAAACATAAAAGTCCACACTATCAAAACAAACGATGACAACTCCTGTTGTTATTATGAAACATTGTGTGTCGAGAATAATCCGTGTATAAATGTGTTTTAATCTAATAACACCGTCCCTGGAAGTCACCACGGCCTCGCCTCCCAATATTAATGTGCATTCCGAGCAACCCCACGTTCCTGTCACTGGTCATCCAGGGGCAGCACCGTGACCCGCAGTTTCTGCACGACTCTCTGAGGTGATTCAGCCGCCCTTGACGCGCGCGCGCTGGCTTCTTCTGTTTGTTTTTTTTCCGCATCTCGGTCCTGCAAGGCCATTATGCGAACATTACAAGAACCAGTATGTGGAAGAAAGAAAAACATCAAAACACTTATCCACAGGTGTCACTTGCAGTGGTGGGGCGGTTAAACGTGACCAGTATGTTGACATCGAATCACAAAGATACGAATTTATTTTTAAAACTCCGTCGAGTTTTACTGGGAAATCTATATGAACCCAAGAGTATTGAAGAAGAAGAAGATTTAATAATTATTTATAAAATTCCATCGACTGACAAATGGGAACGAGTCTGTGGGGACTTGTGGGCGTGCTTCCAGACGGGGGCGGGAACCCCATCATGCGTCTCAACGTGATTCCCTTCCTTTTAACCTCGTTTTCTGTTTCCCAGCCCAAAAACCAAGAAGTCGAACACCTGGTTCTGCCGGACACGCAGTGAGAATGGGAAAGCGGGAAGGGCTCTATTGGACCGTCCGTGGCGTCTGGGAAGCTTTGACGGCTGGGCGACCCACCCGGGGGGTAAGACCCCATGGGGTTATCGTTTTTATAATAACATCAAGGAAAACGGTTTCGATCGGGATTATCGCCATTTTGTGCCCACGTGGTCTCTCCCTGTCGCCGCACTTCCAGAAGCCGCCTCGCTCCGTGCACGGGTCGTGCGCCGCGTCATTCTCGTAACCAAACCACACCCATTTTGGTTCAACGAGACCACAAAGCTTCATCACCCTTTAGACCAAAAGTTTTCGTCTGTTCACGCATTTAAATAATCAGGCTCGGAAGGGGGGTCTGCGGGTGGCTTCTCATTGACTGTTGCTCCTCAGCCAGCGTTGAGCTTCAGACGGCTGTTCTAATTTTTTTTTTTTAAAGCTAACGATCATAACTGAGCCTGGGGTCTTACCTGCTTGCAGTGAAGGTTTCCAAGTGTTGTTTTTTATTTATCCACAAACAGCCATGAGGTTTGTTCGGCGGTTTGTTGTTTGCAATGAGCTAACTCCCTCATGATGGCTCATCCATCGACAGCACATCCGCTCATGCACATAACTCGTTTAGGATCAATCAGTTTCTTCTCAAACCCACAAGCACCACTCGAAAACGAGGAACGGCACTCGTTCGAGCGCTCTCTCAACTTGATAGCTCGCCGACTCTTCACGAAGGATGTTTATTAAATTTTTTTTTTTCTCCTATCAAGGCAGTGAGTGAGTGAGTCCGTCCAGACGTATCGATGCGTCAACTCCGTATTTTATTGATCTCCCCCGCCATGCTGTTGTTTGGTTTTTTTTTCCCTGCCATTTAATGATGCATTCTGTTGCTACGTGTGGACCCTCGCTGTAGGGTGGAGGGTCGATGTAAAATGTAACGGGCACACATCGACCTGCTGACCCGGACGCACGGACGGCTCGATGTGCGAGTGCGAGCACAACACGGCCGGGCGCCGACTGCGAGCGCTGCCGAGATCTCTACAACCGAGCGTATCGGGCGCACCCCCCGCGGCCACTCACGACGATCGTGCAGTCTAGTGTTGAGACGAGCCGGCTGTGCTTGTGATTCCAGTTGAGATTTTTCATTCGTATGTTTGTGTGCGTCGTGCTTGCTGTGAATGTGTTCATTGGTGCTGTTGGTGACTTAAACAACAAAAGCTCGAACGGCGCTCACTGGAGCCACGTTCCTCGCCAGGCTGAACAGTTTTACGTTTTGTATCCCACTGATGGTTGTGTCTTGATCCCGGGTGATGGGGGGTAAAAAACAGCCCTGGACAGACACACTAATCATGCGTGTGGATACAAGTAACAGTGAATAATCCAACATGGCCGCCAAGCCTTCGACCAATCAGTTTGTTGTGATCACATGACCTGTAACACCCTTTGAAGTTTTCAGTTTGTCGTGGGAGGTCTTGGGAAAAACTTTCTCGCAAAATTGTGGGGAAATAAAAATCTACATTAATAAAATGTCACCGTTTGGACCCCGCTCAGTGAAACCTCCTTCATCTGAAGATGGTGGACGTTGGTTGTTCACTCCACTCCAGGTGAGATCTTCGTCCTCACTTTATGGTCGCCCTTCAAATGCCTGAATCACTGAAATGTCCGTGCTCTCCTCAACTGTCTGTGCACTCCTCAACTGTCTGTGCACCCCTCGACTGTCTGTGCA
>JAXMNL010002342.1:0-11974 GCA_035128595.1 Eptatretus atami
GTTGGTAGGTTCACACCATGACCTAGTTGTGTGCAAATGAGAACCGTTGCTATGGAGACCACCGTTGCCTCATAACGGACTTTGAAATTTTTGAAAAATCATAAAAAAAATATTTTTTCGAAAATCAAAAATCGGTCCACGAGAGACTGTGGGCAGTACATTCAGCCATATTGTCAAAAATTTCCAGGCCGGATGCTATGAGAAACTGTCGGAAGAAAGATAGACTTTCAAATGAACCCTGGTCTAAAACAATAAAAAAAACGAAGTTCATTCTATAGAGACTAATGAAAGTCAGATATACATGAAACTGGTATGGGTAGGTTCATGTATGTCCTAAGTTATGTGTGAGAAAGAACCATTGCGATGGACAGCCCATCCGGTTGCCGCAGCAACGCCCGAAAAACCTCTAATGTGGGGGTATTTTAACGAAAAAACAAGTCTGCAGCATTAACCTTGAAGCTAGAAATCATAATTTTCTTGTGGCTTCCAATCCTCAGGTCTATTCAGCCATCGAACGGGCCCATCGCTTCAGGTTCTATTTACTGTCGTCGACTACCCATGTCCGCCTACGCGGCTTTGATTTGTATTCAGCAAATTGATTTGTTTTACTTTAACACTGCACAGGGTAAGAATGTGTATGAACTCTCTACCGTCCACACCGTAGGGAAGGAGGTTAGGTTTTCACCCTTTCTGTCCTGTTTTGTCACTTAAAAAAAGTGAAGATTTTCAAGTATAATTGGTTATTCACATTTTGTTATTGGTAGTCGATCTTAGTCCCGAAAAAAAAAATGTGGTCAAAAAAAAAAATATTGAAATTTTGTTTCTACCCTTATTATCAGTATTTCGGTGATATGTTGGGTAGTCGATCGAGTCGAAAAAAATATTTTTTTTCAAAAAAAAAATGTTGAAATTTTGTTCTAAGCCCTTATCAGTATTTCCGTCGATATGCTGGGTGTCGATATCGTTGAGAAAAAAAAATTTCATAATTTTTTTTTTGAAGATTTGTTCGTCTTTTTTCAGTATTTCTGTCCATGAATGTTTGTCTGTGCTGTCCCTCTATTCCGTACAGGTGGCTGCCGTTAATTACAATGGCGATTTTCGATGAAACTTGTTGGTAGGTTCAGCACGCAAAATGACCTAGTTGTGTGCAAGATGAGAACCGTTGCTATGGAGACCACCGTTGCCTAGTAACGGGACTTTTGAAATTTTTGAAAAATCATAAAAAATTTTATTTTTTTCGAAACATCAAAAAAATGTGGGCCACGAGTGATTGTGGGGGCAGTAACATTCAGCCATATTGTCCAAAATATTTTCCAGGCCGGATTATGAAGAACTGTCGGGAAGTAGACTTTGATGACCGCTGATCGAAACAATAAAAAATCGTAAGTTCTATTATATCTTCAGAGACAAGTGAGTAGTATACATGAAACTGGTAATGGTAGGTTCATGGTATCTGCCTAGTTTATGTTGTGAGAAAGAAACCGCTGCTATGGACGCCCTCCGTTGGCCCAGCAACGGCCGAAAAACGCTCTAAAAATGTGGGGGTATTTTTAAACTGAAAAATGCATCTGGCAGCATTAACCCTTGAAAGCTAGAATCATGACTTTTCTTGTGCTTAATCCTCAGGTCATTCCCCATCGAAGGGCCCATGCGGCTTCAGGTTCTATTGGGTAGGGCGACTACCATGTCCGGCCTACCAGCTTGTTTGTCTGTCTGTGCCCTCTGTTCGGTCCAGTGGCTTTCGCGTTAATACAATGGCGATTTAAGATTGAAACTTTGGTTGGTAGGTTCATACCATGACATAGTTGTGTGCAATGAGAACGCGTTTGTTTTGGACACACACCAGTTGCTCGGCAACGGGACTTTGAATTTTTGAAAAATCATTAAAAAAACTATTTTTTTCGAAAATCAAAAAAATCGGGCCACGAGCGACTGTGGGCAGTACATTCAGCCATATTGTCAAAAATTTTCCCAGCCGGATCTATGAAAACTGTCCGGAGAAGATAGACTTTTGAAATGAAGCTGGTCTGCGAAAACAATAAAAACGAAGTTCATTCTATCAGAGACTATGAGTTCAGATATAGCATGAAACTGGTATGGTAGGTTCAATGGTATGTCTAGTTATGTGTGAAGAAAGAACCGTTTGGGCGAATGGACCGCCTCGTTGGCCGCAGCTAACGGCCGAAAAACGCTCTAAATGTGGGGGTATTTTAAACGAAAAAACAATCTGCAGCGCATTAACCCTTGAAGCTAGAATCATGAATTTTCTGTGCTTCATCCTCAGGTCATTGCCCCATACGAACCGGGCCGGCATGCGCTTCAAGGTTCTTTCTGTAGTCGACTGCCGCATGTCGCGGCCTCCGGCTTGTTTTTATTCAAATTGATTTGTTTACTTTAACACTGCACAGGGTAAAATGTTGTATGAACTCTCTACGCTCCACCACCCGTAGGTGAAAGGTGGTTAGGTTTCAACCCCTTTCTGTCTGTTTGTCACTTAAAAAATTGAAGATTTTCAAGTATATTGGTAAGTCGATTTTGTTATTGGGTAGTTCGATCTAAGTCGAAAAAAGAAAAGTCAAAAAAAAATTTGGAAATTTGTTCTACGCCTTAAATTATCAGTATTTCCATCGATATGTTGGGTAGTCCGATCCGAGTCGAAAAAATTTTTTTTCAAAAAAAAGTTGAACAATTTGTTCTAGCCCTGTAAAATGCAGTTTTTCCGTGCGATTTGTTGGGGGAGTCCGATAAGTCGAAAAAAAAATTTTTTTTTTTTGATCTAACTCCTGTATTTTCAACTTTTTCCCGTCGATATGGTTTGTCTGTGTGTTGGTATGTCTGTCTGTGTCGGTCCAGTGCTCCGTTAATGGCAATGGCGATTTTCGATGAAAACGTTGGTGGTTGGTTAATACGGCATGACCGGAGTTTGTGTGCAAATGGAGAACCGTTTTGCACTATGGAGACGGCACCGGTTGCCTAGTAACGGACTTTGAATTTTTTGAAAAAAATCATAAAAAAAAATTTTTTTCGAAAATCATAAAAATCGGGTCCACGAGCGAACTGTGGGCAGTTAGCATTCAAGCCATATTGTGAAAAAATTTCCAGACCGAATGCCGTATGAAAACTGTCGGAGAAGATAGACTTTGAAATGTTCCTGGTCGAAACAATAAAAAAAACGAAGTTCGTTATCATCTGCAGAAGACTATGAGTCAGATATACATGGAAACTGGTATGGTAGGTTCATCGTATGTCCTAGTTTATGTGTGAGAAAGAAACGCTGCTATGGACGCCTCCGTTGCCTAGCAACAGCCAAAACGCGTCTAATGTTGGGGGTAATTTTAACGAAAAAAACAATCTGCAGCATTAACGCCTTGAAGCTGGAATCAATGAATCTTTTTGTGCTTAATTCCTCAGGTTCAGTCCCCATCGAAACGGGCCACATCGCGCCAGTTCTATTGGGTAGGGACTACCCATGGTCTGCCTACGGCTTGTTTTTCTGTCTGTCTGTTCGGTCCAGTGCTTTCCGTTAATGGCATGGCGATTTCGATGAAACTTGGTGGGGGCATACGGTTTCATACCTGACGTAGTTGTGGTGCAAAATGAGAAACGTTGCTAATGGACACACCACCGTTGCTAAGGCAACGGGACTTTGAACACTTTGTAAAATCATAAAAAAATTATTTTTTCGAAAAATCAAAAATCGGGCGCCATGAGGCGATCTGTGGGCCAGTAACATTCAGCCATATGTCAAAATTTCCAGCCCAATGCCTATGAACAACCTGTCCGAGAAGATAGCTTTGAATCGAACGCCTGGTCGAATAACAATAAAAAAAACGAAGTTCGTTATATCTCAGAGACTATGAGTCAGGATATACAATCGAAACTGGTTATGTAGGTTTCACGGTATGGTCTAGTTATGTGTGAGAAAAGAGACCGTTGCGATGGACGCGCCCGTTGCCAGCAACGGCGAAAAACCTTACAATGTGGGGGTATTTTAAACGAAAAAATCTGGCGCACATGTACTCTTGAAGCTAGAATCAACGAACTTTTCTTGTGGCTTATCCTCTTGGTCATTCCCCCCATCGAACGGGCCCATGCGTCATGTTCTAATTGGTAGTCGACTACCCATGTCCGGCCTCACGCGTTGTTTTATTTCAATTGATTTGTGTATACTTGAACACGCACAGGTAAAATGTTCTATGAACTCCTCTACCTCCACCACCGGAAGGTGAAGGAGGTTAGGTTTTCACCCCTTTCTGTCATTGTTTTACTTTAAAAAATTGAAGTTTTCAAGTATATTGGTTAGTCGTTCTGTTATTGGGTAGTCGATCTAGGTCGAAAAAAAAAATCAAAAAAAAATTGAGATTTTTTTTTCTACCTATTATCAGTAATTTCCGTCGATATGTTTGTCTTTGGGTAGTCGATCCAGTGCGAAAAAAAATTTTTTCAAAAAAATGTTTTTGAAATTTGTTCTACCTTTATCAGTATTTCGCGTCGATATGTTGGGTAGTCGATCTGGTCGAAAAAAATTTTTCAAAAAAAAAATGTGAAATTTGTTCTACCTTATCAGTAATTTCCGTCGATATGTGGGTAGTCGATATCGTGAGAAAAAAAAAATTTCAAATTTTTTTTTTTTTGAAATTTTGTTTCGTCTATTTACAGTTATTTCTGTCGATATGTTTGTCTGTCCTGTCCCTCTATTCCGTACAAATGCTCCGTTAATACAATGGCGATTCTCGAGAAACTTGTTTGGTAGGTTCACACCAATGACCTAGTTTGTGTGCAATGAGACCGTTGCTATGGAGACCACGTTGCCTAGTAACGGGACTTTGAAATTTTTGAAAAATCATAAAAAATTTATTTTTTTCGAAAATCAAAATCGGGCCACGAGTGATTGTGGGGCAGTACATTCAGCCATATTGTCAAAAATTTCCAGCCGATCTATGAAAAACTGTCGGAGAAGATAGACTTTGAATGAACCCTGATCGAAAAAAATAAAAAATCGAAGTTCATTATATCTCAGAGACAATGAGTCAGATATACATGAAACTGGTATGGTAGGCTTCATGGTATCTCCTAGTTATGTGTGAGAAAGAACCGCTGCATGGACCTCTCCTTGCCTCCAGCAACGGCCGAAAAACCTCTAAATGTGGGGGTATTTTAACGAAACAATCAGCTCAGCATTAACCCTTGAAAGCAAGAATCATGAATTTTCTTGTGCTTAATCCTCAGTCATTCCCCATCGAAGGGCCCATTTCGCTTTCAGGTTCTATTGGGTAGGCGACTACCCATGTCCGCCTACCAGCTTGTTTGTCTGTCTGTCACTCTGTTTCGGTCCAGTGCTCCGTTAATTACAATTGGCGATTTCCGATGAAACTTGGTTGGTAGGTTCATACCATGACCTAGTGTGTTGTGCCAATGAGAACCGTTGCTTTGGACACCACCGTTGCCTCGCAACGGGACTTTTGAAATTTTGAAAAATCATTAAAAAAAACTATTTTTTCGAAAATCAAAACAATCGGGCCACGAGCGACTGTGGGCAGTACAGTTCAGCCATATTGTCAAAAATTCCAGCCGGATCCTATGAAAACTGTGCGGAGAAGATAAACTTTGAATGACCCTGGCGAAAACAATAAAAAAACGAAGTTCATTCTATCAGAGACTATGAGTCAGATATACATGAAATGGTATGGTAGGTTCATGGTATGTCCTAGTTATGTGTGAGAAAGAACCGTTGCGATGGACCCCTCCGTTGCCCAGCAACGGCCGAAAAACCTCTAAATGTGGGGGTATTTTAACGAAAAACAATCTGCAGCATTAACCCTTGAAGCTAGAATCATGAATTTTCTTGTGCTTCATCCTCAGGTCATTCCCCATCGAACGGGCCCATCGCTTCAGGTTCTATTCTGTAGTCGACTGCCATGTCCGCCTACCGGCTTTGTTTTATTCCAATTGATTTGTTTACTTTAACACTGCACAGGGTAAAATGTTGTATGAACTCTTCTACCTCCACCACCGTAGGTGAGGTGGTTAGGTTTTCACCCCTTTCTGTCTGTTTTGTCACTTAAAAAATTGAAGATTTTCAAGTAATATTGGTTAGTCGATTTTGTTTATTGGGTAGTCGATCTAGTCGAAAAAAAAATGTCAAAAAAAAAATTTGAAATTTGTTCTACCTTATTATAGTATTTCCGTCGATATGTTGGGTAGTCGATCGCAGTCGAAAAAATTTTTTTCAAAAAAAAATGTTGAAATTTGTTCTAAACCTTATCAGTTTTTCCGGTCGATATGTTGGGTAGTCAGATATATCGAAAAAAAAAATTCAAATTTTTTTTTTTTTGAATTTGTTTCTAGTCTTTTCAGTTTTCTGTCGATATGTTTTGTCTGTCTGTCCCTCTGTTCGGTCGCAGTGCTCCGTTATACAATGGCGATTTCGATGAAAACTTGGTTGGGTAGGTTCAAACCATGACGCATAGTTGTGTGGCAAATGAGAACCGTTTGCTATGGAGACCACCGTTGCTCATAACGGACTTTGAAATTTTCTGAAAAAATCATAAAAAAATATTTTTTCGAAAATCAAAAATCGGTCCACGAGAGACCTGTGGGCAGTACATTCAGCCATATTGTCAAAAATTTCCAGCCGGATCCTATGAAACTGTCGGAGAGGATAGACTAATGAATGAACCCTGATCGAAAACAATAAAAAAACGAAGTTCATTTATCTCAGAGACTATGAGTCCAGATATACATGAAACTGGTATGGTAGGTTCATGGTATGTTCCTAGTTATTGTGAGAAAGAACCGTTGGCGATGGACCCCTCCGTTTGCCCAGCAACGGCCGAAAAACCTCTAAATGTGAGGGTATTTAACGAAAAACAATCTGCAGCATTAACCCTTGAAGCTAGAATCACGAGTTTTCTTGTGCTTATCCTCAGGTCATTCCCCATCGAACGGGCCCATCGCTTCAGGTTCTATTGGGTAGTCGACTACCCATGTCCGCCTATCGGCTTGTATTATTTCAATTGATTTGTATACATTGAACACTGCACAGGGTAAAATGTTTTAGTGAAACTCTCTACCTCCACACGCGAAGGTGAAGGAGGTTACGGTTTTCACCTTTTTCTGTCTGTTCGTTACTTTAAAAATAGAAGATTTTCAAGTATATTGGTTAGTCGATTTTGTTATTGGGTAGTCGATGTAGTTGAAAAAAAGTCAAAAAAATTTTTTTTGAGATTTTTTTTTTCTACCCTGATTATCAGTATTTCCGTCAATATGTTTGTCTGTTGGGTAGTCGATCTCGTCGAAAAAATTTTTTTTCAAAAAAAAATTGTTGAAATTTGTTCCACCTTATTATCCACGTACTATCCCGTCGAATGCTGGTAGGTCCGATCTCGTCGAAAAAATAAACATGTTTCAAAAAAAAAAATGTGAAATTTGTTCACTTCCTTATTATCGTATTGGCTGTCGATACTGTTGGGTAGTCATCTCAGTCGAAAAAAAAAAAATTTGTTTTTTAAAATTTTGAAATTTGTTCTACCCCTTATTATCAGTTTTCGTCGATTTGTTGGGTAGTCGATAGCTGACAAAAAATTTTTTTTACCATTTGTGATCTACCCTTATTATCATTATCGAGTGCGCGCGATAATGTTTTGTCCTGTATGTCTGTATGTCTGCTGTCGTCCAGTGCTTCCGTTGAATACAAATGGCGATTCTCGATAAAATTTGGTGGGTTGGTTCATACCAAATGACCGAGTATATGTGTGCAATGAGAACCGTTGCTATGGAACCCCACTCGTTGCCTAGTAACCGGGACTTTGAAATTTTGCTTTTTTTTTTTTTTTTTGAAAAAAATCATTAAAAAAGTATTTTTCGAAAATAAAAATCGAGCCACCGAGCGACTGTGGGCAGTACATTCAGCCAAATTGTCAAAAATTTCCAGCCGGATCCTATGAAAACTCTCAGAGAAGATAGACTTTGAATGAACCCTGGTCGAAAACAATAAAAAAAAAGGAAGTTCATTATATCTCAGAGACTATGAGTCAGATATACATGAAACTGGAATGGTAGGTTCATGGTATGTACAAGAATTATGGAACCTTACCTCACTCACCAGAAGTGAGAAGTTTTATCACACTTTTCTCTGTCCATTTGTGACTTTAAAAAAATTGAAGAATTCATAATATTGGATAGTCGACTCTGTATTGGGTCGATCTACTCGAAAAAAAAATTAATTCCAAAAAAAAATTGAGATTTTCTACCTTATTATATATTCCGCGATATTGTCTGTTGGTAGTCGACAGCGAAAAAAATTTTTCAAAAAATGATGTTGAAAGTTTCACTTTATCATATCCCTCGATAGTTGTGTATCGATTGTCGAAAAAAATTTTCAAAAAAAAAGTGAAATTGTTCACCTTACATATTTCCTCGATTGCGGGTAGCGATACGTGAGAAAAAAATTCAAATTTTTTTTAAATTTGTCGTCTTTCATATTCGTGATAGTTTCGTCTTCCTATCTAACAACCCTTAAACACAGGCCCGAATTGCGATGAAACCTTGGTGGTAGGTTCACACCATGACATTTGTGCAAAGAAACCGTGCTATGAACACGGCTTAACGACGAAATTTGAAAAACATAAAAAATTATTTTTCGAAAATCCAAAAATCGGCCAGCAGAGATGTGTGCATAAACATCAGCCAAATGTCAAAATTTTCCACGATCCAAAAATGCGAGGAAAAGACTTTGAATGAACCCGATGACAAACAATAAAATCGAATTCTTATACCCAGATCAATGAGTCAGAAACATGAAACTGTATGGTAGGTTATGGTACTCCTATTATTTGAAAGACCGCTGCTATGGACCTCTCCATTCCCAGCAACGCCGAAAAAAACAAATTTGGGGTATTTTACGAAAATCATCTGCAGCATAAACGAAGCAAGAATCATAATTTCTTGTGCTATCCTCAAGTATCCCATCGAAAGCCATCGCTCAGGTTCTATTGTAGGGGTACCAATCGCCACAGCTGTGTCTCGTCACCTGTTCGTCCAGGTTCTCCTTTAACTACAAGCGATTTCATGAAACTGTTGAGGTTCCATACCATACCTAGTGGTGCCAATGAAACGTTGCTTTGGACAGCACCACCGTTCCCTCGAACGGACTTGAAATTTTGAAAAATCATTAAAAAAACTATTTTTCGAAATTCAAAAATCGGGCCACGACGCTGTGGCAGTACAGTCAGCAATGAAAAATTTCACCGATCTATGAACGTCGGAGAGTAGACTTGAATAACCTGCGAAACAAAAAAACAAGTTTTCATTCTATCAAGAACATGAGTCAGATTACAGAACTGGTATGGGTAGGTCATTGTATTCCAGCTATGTGTAGAGAACGTTGCGATGGACGCGTCCGTGCCCATCAACGGCGAAAAACCTCTAAATTGGGTATTTAAAGAAAAAACATCTCAGCATAACCCTCGAGCTAGAAATCATGAATTTCTGTGCTTCATCTCAGGTCATCCCCACGACGGGCGCCACGTCGGTTTATTCGAGTCGACTGCCCATGCCGCCTACGGCTTGTTATTCCAATTGATGTTATTTAACACTGCACAGGGAAATGTGTATGACTCCTACTCCACACTAGTAGTGGTGACGTTTCAGAGTAAAAAATTGAAGATTTCAAGTATATTGGTTAGTCGATTTTTGTATTGGGTAGTCGATCTAGCGAAAAAAAAAAGTCAAAAACAAAATTTGAAATTTGTTCTAACCCTATACAGTTTATCCGTTCGATATGTTCGGGGTAGCGATCGAGTCGAAAAATTTTTCAAAAAAAAATTTGAATTTGGTTCTAGACCCTGATCAGTATCCGTCGATATGGTAGTCGATATAGTCGAAAAAAAAAAATCAAAATTTTGTTTTTTGAAATTGTTCAGTCTTCAGGTAATTCTGTCGATATTTTGTCGTCTGTCCCTCGTTCGGTCAGGCTCCGTTAATACAATGGCGATTTCGATGGAACCTTGGTGGTAGTTTACACCATGACCTAAGGTTTTGTCAAATAAACGTTCGCTAGGAGACCTACCGTTGCCTCAATAACGACTTTGAAATTGAAAATCATAAAAAATATTTTTGGTAAAATCAAAATCGTCCACGAGAGACTGTGGGCAGTACAATCAGCACTTAAAATTCCAGCCGGATCTAGAAAAATCCGAGAGGATAGACTATGAATGAACCTGATCGAAAAAATAAAAAACGAAGTCATTATATCAAGAGACAGACAGATATACAATGAAACTGGTATGGGTAGTTCATTGTATCCTAGTAGTGTGAGAAAGAACCGTTGCGCATGGACCCCTCCGTTCGCCTAGCAACGCGCGAAAAACCTCTCAAGTTGAAGGGTAGTTTAAGAAAAAACAATCGCGCATAACTTGAAGCTAGAATCCACAGTTTTGTCTCAATCCTCAGTCATTCCCAGCGAACGGCCCATGCTTAGTTCTATGGTAGTACTCCCATGGTCCCGCTATCGTTGTATTATTCAAGATTATACTAACACTAATTATAATGATTTTATGAACCCTCTACGTTCCACCACCGAAGGTTGAGGAGTAGTTCACTTTTCTGTACGTTCGTACTTTTAAAATAGAAGATTTTCAAGTATATGTAGTCGAGTTTTGTTAATTGGGTAGTCGATGTATGAAAAAAGTCAAAAAAATTTTTTTGAGATTTTTTTTTTCTACCTCTGATTATCAGTATTCCCGTCAATATTTTGTTGTTTGGTAAGTCGAATTCGCGAAAAAATTTTTTTCAAAAAAAAATTGTTGAAATTTGTCTACGCCCTCTTATTATCAGTATTTTCTGTCGATAATGTTTTTTGGGAAAGTCAATCCAGTCCCGAAATTTTTTTTTTTTTTTTTTTTTTTTTTAATTTGGAAAATTTTGTTCTACCCTAATCCATTTTTTCCCGTCGATTTTTTTTTGTTTTTTGGGTAAGGTCGATAGTCGAAAAAAAAAATTTTTTTTTTTTTTGATCTACCCCTTAAACAACTTTTTCCGTCGATTATGTTTGTCTGTTTATGTCTGGTTCCCCTGTATGTCCTGTAAAATGTGGGGTGCGGTCCAGTGCCCGTTTTAATACAATGCATTTTCCGATGAAACTTGGTGGGGTAAAGGTTATAACCAATTGACGAGTTTGTTTGTTTGCCAAAAATATGAGAACCCGTTTGCTATGGAAGATCACGTTGCCGAGTTAAACGGACCTTTTTTGAAATTCTGAAAAATCATTAAAAAAAAACCTATTTTTTCGAAATAAAAAAATCGGGCACGAAGCGACTGTGGGGCAGTAAAAACATCCACCCATTGGGGTCCCAAAAATTTCAGCCCGGACCTTAATGAAAACTTCTCCAAGAAGAAATAGACTTTTTGAATGAAACCTCTGGGTTCGAAAAACAATAAAAATAAATGAAAATTCATTAAATATCTCAAGAGACCTATGAGTCAGAATATAAATGAAAAACGGAATGGTAAGGTTTCATGGTAAATTCCTCGGTTATGTTGTGGAGAAAGAAACCGTTTTTTTGCCGATGAACCCCCTCCGTTGCCCAGAAAAACGCCGAAAAAACCTCTTAAAATTGGGGTATTTTTAAAACGAAAAAACAAATCTTGCAGCCAAATTAACCCTTGAAAGCTAGAAAAATCGATGAATTTTTTTGTGCTTAACCCTGGCTCATTCCCCATCGAACGGCCCCAACCGCGTCAGGGTTCTATTGGGTAAAGGCGACTACCCTTCGCCACCGGGCTTGTTTTTCTGTCTGTCCTGTCGGTCAAGTGCTCTGTTATTCGCAATGGCGAATTCGATGAACTGTGCATAGGTTATACGAGATAGTGTTGCAAATGAGAACTGTTGTGAGACACCACCGTTGCCTACCACCGGAACTGAAATTTTGAAAAATCATAAAAGATTTATTTTTTCGAAAAATCAAAACTCGGG
>JAXMNL010002343.1:0-12760 GCA_035128595.1 Eptatretus atami
GCCTGGCACCACTTGTTTCTTCTATCGTGCTGCGCTATAAACATGTTTAATCTCATGGGAATGTTGGCCTGTGATATTACCGTGACATGTTTTGTGTCGAGGAAGTTCTTCGCCTAAATTCTGTCTCCTCTGTATGCCACAGACTTTGATGCTGAGCAGATTATTATTATTTTTTAAATGAAGAGTTGTCCAACAAACTTGTCAATTTTGTTGCGATTCTGCAACGGAATTTCTATGGATGCCCGAATTGTGAATTCACTGAAGCACCTGCTGAGGAAAGGCAAAGGGAGAGGCAAAATCAGGAAAGGTTTTTGGGCAGCAACTCATCCATTGAGACCACTTTTTACGCTAATGTAAATTTTCCTGTTCTTCAAGAAATGTTAACTCCTGTACTTTCAGCTCAGTCATTTGCAAGGTCTCTGCTGGATCTTCGTTTATCATATAGAGAACAGACCCTTAATTACTTAACATAACTTTTGGAGAGTTTGGCCTTTCTTCTTGCAACCACTTCGATTGCTCGCGGTACCAGTTTAATGTGGCCTCGTTTCGGCCAGCAACACAGGGTTAACCGTGCCTCCACTAGCCTTTGTAAAGAGCAAATTCCCTGTTCACCTTCTCCCAGATATACCTGAGGTGGGTGGGTGGACCTAATCATCCCCTGAATTAAAAACATTAGTACACAACTCGTGTCAAGGACGAAAAACACAAGAATGACTGCTCAGTTTTGGTATACACCATCCCATGTGTTTGTGGGTGCGGAATATATGGAAGAGATCAGAAGGACTTTGGGCCAGCCCATCAAAAATACCGAAAGGCCTTTTAATGCAACCACTCGAGCTGTTCTGCTATCGCCAAGCATGGGTTATTTAAGGGATGGCCATATTCCACTATGGAGTAATGTGAACGTTCTGGCTGCATCTCCAGACAGTGGCAGGAGGCGAATACTGGAGGCTTGGCACACTAGGCAAACGAGTTCGCCTCTGACAGAGGAGACTGCTGCTCTATCACAGGCATGTGGTCCTCTTGTACACAAATACACCAGAGACGTTACCTGGGGGGAGGGCAGAGACAAAGTGGGACACAAGTCTTTATTGGATCCTTAAAACATCACATACAATGAGGTTACACGATCTAATTTAATGTACCTCCTTAACAGATGCAAAGCACTGATAACACAAGCTTGTCATTGGCTGATGTTAGAATTGGCTAAATGTCACAAGGTCTCGCAACACAGCTTTGTGATTGGTCCGCTGATTAGGGCCACCCCTACACCCTGGGTTTATCTGGGAGGAGGTTAACATGGAGATTGCTCTTGACAAAGACTGTGTAAGATACTCAGGACTCCATGTTAGGCCAGACCGGAAGTGACGTTTTATTCGCGATCACGGAGCACAACCAACCCACAACCGAAATCAACATGCGTTTACATCTCCCCCTCAGGGTGGCAAAAGCATGCCAAAGTTAGTACAATTAGTGTGGAACGCAAAGCGATTCAGCAAGATGGAATATATTACTTGATAACTACTTAGCCAACCGATCAAGAACAATTCAATTCTTAAATCCAACTACAAATCAACGGACCAACTCAGTGCTGACAGAGATCCAAACTTTGGTAAAGGCAAATTACAATTAATCACAAAATCGAGTTTATCTGGTCGACGACTGATACGACCACTTCTAGTACGAGTTACACAAGGGAGACTGTAGGCCTCGGTGGGTGACTGCCCTGTCTGGCTCAGGCAGCTCGACAGAACGCGCAGCGTCGGTATCTGGAGGCTTCAGGTTTGACAAACCGCTTGGGCATCACTGACCTCACAGGTAGCATATTCAGCTTCAATTGAAAGGCCGATAGAGATTAGCACCCTCGTTGGCTACACTGGTGCATCTTACGTAAAATGCGACAGATTACGGTGATAGTTATCACCGTGCTCGTGACCGAACACCACATACAACGTGGCTCCGAGTGCGCTTCACAATCACAGCTGTTATCCACCGTTTTGGAACCGCGAGAAGGTTCCATTCTAACTTCTGTCATTTGTGTGAAATGTTAAGATCTTTGTTGTGTACGATTCATTCGTAGAAACCTCTGTTAGCTTTCTCCAGGTCGAAGTGTCTTTTCACAGCAACACCGTCATAAGCCATAGTACTAGAAGACTACGGGCAGTGGCAGGTATTCCTCGGACGTCTTCCCATCAGTAGTGAGAGCGAAAGTGTGGATGCCTTCCAATTGCGCGTTCGGCGATAATCCAGCAAGCCAGTGCTTGTCTGAACATTTTCTCCAGAGTACGTTTATGGTTTGTACAAGGCCTTTCAACTTCTCCATTACGTGGATACCTGGGACTAGATTTCTAACACAGATACCGTGATCTTTGCAGAACTTTTTCAAAGTGTGAGTGACATTGTCCCATTATCATGCCGTAGAGTCTCTGGTAGACCGATTGCGCGACTGACACTGTTGCTTTCAGTCGATCAAGCGTTGTGCGGCATCGTAAAATCCTTCACTTGCCTACTTCGATGAATTTGGAATAAAGTCAACCGTTATCAGGTAGTCCTTACCATCAAATTGAAACAGGTCTGTCCCAATTTCATCCAAGTATGATCTGGTAGGAGTCGGTTTCAGGGCTCAGCAGGCAAGCAGTTTTGATAGCTTGCACACTTGGAGCAGTCTGAACAGTTGCTCAATGTCCGCATTCATGGAGGGCCAGTATAGAACTTCCCTAGGTCGTTGTTTGCACTGACTATCCGAGAATGCGATTCGGAATAGGTCAGCATGCCTGTCTCAAAGTAGGTCGTACAAACGACGCATGCCTGTATAATTGCCATCCATAACGGAAAGTTCACTCCGGGAGCCCAGTATCGTCGAAGATGAAATATACCACCATTGTCTGGCTCTGGCCATCCATCAAGAATCATTGACGTTAATTGACTGAGTTCTATACCAGCTTCTTTGATAATCAGCAACCTCTCGTCGAAACAATACAAAAGTCCATGAAATGTGCTCTAATTGTCTATTCCGAACCAGTATCTGGCAGGTAGCGCGCGAGAAAGCGTGTCCGGAGCTGCATATCTTCCCCTTTCTGTACTGAATATTGGAGGTCATGACCATTGCAATCTTAGTAGCATCTCGTAGTCTCATTGAGCAGGACCAGCAAAGGCTTTTTGGCATATTTCCAGAGGTTGTGGTCATTGTAGACGCGTGACTGTTTCCCAAAATATAACAATGAAACTTTTCAGGCATGGACTATTGAAAGCATCTCCTATCCTATTTGTGCGTAACCGATCTGTCTCAGTCCCGTGAGAGCCCTGGAGCTGTATGCAATGGGTTCCTCCTGGACAAGAACTGCACCAATCCACTTCGCGTAGCATCACAGTAACTCGGAACGCTTGTTGACATCGAAGTACAGAACAGGCAATGACAGCAAAGTTCCTTCAGTCTCTCAAATCATTGGCTTGAACCGGTGCCATTGATAAACAACTCATTTGCAAAGCAGTTCTCGGAGCTGGAGCTAACTCTTCACTCAAACCGAGGATAGATTTTGACAAAATACGTTGTAATCCGAGAAGCGCCTCACTATCCTTATCGGTGGAGCTGGCAACTGCGAACTGCACTCAACTTTTACATATCAGAAGATAGTCCACCCAGACAGTATATGTCCACATACTATACCGAACGGACTGACGGATTTTACATTTCTTCAGGTTCAACTTTATGATTGTAGTTTGTGCCCATCGATGACTTGTTTCAGAATATTGTCATGTACTTCCACTTTGGACAGGCGTAGAGAATGTCATCCATTCGCGATGCTCCATCTATGCCTTCAATATTTGTCCAAATTATCCTCTGAAAATTTCGGCTGTCACATTGTCAAGTCCAAATGAACGAAGCCACTAACCTACCGAAAGGGGTATTGAAACATGTCATGATAGGATGAATTCCTCATCTAGTTGATTTGTAGGAATCTTACTTGCGATCGACACTGAGACAACCTTGGCGAGTGTATATAGCAACCGGACTTTCCTCAACGATACGCCAGTTGGATGTCCCTCTTATGATGACCTCGTTCAGATGATAGCATCCAACCAAATATTCTCAGTTTATCGTTTCTGAGAAGATACCACCATTAACTTGCACCCATTCTGTTAGGTTGTTTCACTTTTGGCAATGTATCCGTTCATTCATCATCCCCCAGTCGGTTTTAATAACGTGGCAAGAGAGACGGCGTTGTACGCGAGAAGCATGCTACAAACCCCTTTGCACCAGATTGCATTTCATTTTATACATGCCTGGCAGAGTTCCTTGTGGTTCGCACGAGATCTGGATATTCCTTCAGTTCAGTTAAGAACACCACAGGTACCACTTCTGTTTGCAACGAATCAAGTCTGATGATCAGGCCCAGAGCTTCTGCAATATTTACCAGGAAATTATGTTTCCTGTTGAGAGAGCACCACTTCAATGTTGTGTGACGAACTTGCCACGAACTGTAACAGGAAGATCACGGCTGCGATGGGTTTAAACTTGTGATTTGAGTAAGTGCACAATACCTTGTCGATTGACGGAGTTCACCGGATTTGATCAAGACGCTGGTAATCAGATAGGTCATTGTGTTGCAGCGAGCTCCTATCAATCCTTAAGGTCACTTGCTTTCCTGATACCAAGAGAGCCTGCTCCATTTGTCAACAAGGTAATGAAGCGTTGTCTGCAATGCGCTGATCCGCAGAATGTTTCCATTAGTTTCATCTACATACTCGGTTGTATCAGCAGGAGCACCGTCCGACTTGAGTTTCACCGAGTGCACGCTAGCGCTGTTTGACGGCTAACTTGCAAAGCCAATGGTTTTGCTCTTGCAGTAAGAGCAGGTGGATCCAATTGCTGGACTACACCTGATTCCATTGGAATTGCGTCAGGATCCTTACCACAGCATAGCAACTGTCCTTAACGCTGCTGTATATTCGGGGTAGGTCTCCTGCGTGATGGCTGTATGGTCCTGGTTTAGATTGTGGTTTTGGCCTCGCTCGTTTTTGTAATGTTACAGCGGCCACACTCATATCTCATCACGGACAATGCGAATCTGAAGTCTTGGAAGTTCAAATGCTGACCCACTTCAAGAGCTTTGGCCAGCGTAAGTTCTTCAACCTCTGTCTGTAGCTTTCCTGAACTTTTCCTCATAAACTCCTTGTATGATAGCATCCACGAGCACATCTTCAGGCTGCACATATTCACAGTCCATAGAATGAGCCACAGTCCTTGACAAAGTTGTTGCAAACGATTCACTGGGGTTTGGTTCCCTGAGCAGTCGATTGTCTCGCGATTTGCGCTTGTTTTTCCTCGGACGGATATTACAATTCGAATTTGTCCAAAACTATGTTGGGATCATTCTTCTCACCTTTCAATCCACTCAAAGGTCTTGTATTATTCTCTCGTCCTTGTTCTCCGATCCACGTTGCCAAGCCACCTGCTTGTGTTTGTCAGGCAGATCAGCCAACGGACTCATAAACGAATCCAACGTGGTTTCAGAATCGACAAATTCCTGATACAGCGAAGTCGAATCCCAGGTCAATAGTTGGGTGTTCAAAGTTCCGGATGCCATAGTTTATATGTTTCAAATACCAGCGTCAGATGGCGTGGATGTACGGAGATGTTTGCAGAATTTCTGACACCATGAAGATACTCAGGACTCCATGTTTAGGCCAGACCGGTAAGTACGGTTTTATTCTGCGATCACGGAGCACAACAACCACATACTCGGAAATCAACTACGTTACAGACTGGTAGAGGCCACAGTTTAAGCGCTTCGTGTTGTGGCTGGAAAGTTGAGTCGTTTTGATACAACCGGAATTTGAGAACTTATTCTGGATTATTTGTATATATATGTTCTATAGTCTAAAAGGAGCATGAGTGCGTGCGAAGGTTCCTCCATTGGTTTGGGCAGTTCACTTGATCACTCACAATTTCTATATTACGGCAGCAATTTCGGAACCCTAGAATAACCCTTTATAATCCATTAGAACCAATCCCCCCCCCATTGCGACCTAGTCTGTACAGAGTGTTGGTGCTTGCCGAAGCTCTCCTTGCGCTATTGGGTACCAATCCTGGACAGTCGCCACTTTGACGCAGGATACTCGAAATGACTCAGTCATCCCAGCAAGCTGGTACTCATTTTTGCCGACCTGGAAGGATGCAGGGCTGAGTCAACCCCCTGTGAATTAATTCAGTGGGAAACGAGGCTTGAACTCAGGACCCTTAGGATCTCCAAGCCGCTACCCTAACCACTGAGCAACCACCAGCGTCTTTAGACTTTACTTTAGACTTTAGACTTTAGCCAGCACTTTAGTTCCCTTAAGAATTTACCCTTTAGAATCCTTTCTCTCAAGCAGTTGCTTTCATTCGGAGGTTATGAGGTTTGCTGCTATTTCTGACTATTTTCTCTTAAACTTGTGAGTTGACAGGTGACTGTGAATGGTGTTTCTGTGAAGGTCGTTGATAGTTATGATAGGGGAGCAGGAAATGTTACATATTCACGCTGTTTCGATGGGACCGTTTGCTTTATGAGTTGATGAGGATGTGAGAGTAAAGATTGGAACAAACTTTGGAGGGGAAGGGGAGTTAAGGACTTTCGGTGGAGGGGAGCATTGGGAAGGACTGATGCCTTCGAGTTGGGAGGGGAAAGGTGGGACTTTGGGGGGGGGCGTTAAGATGGGACAGAGGAGGGAGGAGGCCAGGACTTTTTGGTTGAGTTTCAGTGAAAAAGGCTCTTCTGGCAAACAGTGATAAGTTTACCTAATAGGCATGATCTTAGCAGAACTACAGCCCCCAACTTCTCAGTAGTGAATGTACTGCAGCCAATACCAAGAAAATAATTTAGTTCTCAATTTTCATAGACCAGTCCAGCCCGGAGAGGGAACCATCCACAAACAATGTTCGGGCTGTTGGCCCTCGCCTTCTGAGGAAGGCCTTTTTTTAAACAAATCTAAATATTTAAACAGCTTGGGGCATTACTTGAACTCCGTGGCCAAAGTACACAAGGCCAACAGGCCCCATGAGCATACACATGCATCTTAGCCGAAGGCTGAAGCACATGGTCAATTCAACACACACATCCTAACCTCGAAAGGAGATGCATGGATCATGCAATTGGACCACTCATTTCAATAGGAATAGGTTCCAATAACTTGACAAGAAAACAGATGCTCCTCTCTGAGTGAACGAACAAACCCTGCAATATATTGAAGTTGAGATCAGACCTCATTACGGCAGTGGATGCCAGAAGCAAATTCACACCATGTTGCGCCATACATCCTGGACCAACGGATATGCTTGCCAAACATTAACCTGTCTGTGATACACAAACATTGGCTGTGGTTAATCATACAGGGAAGTAGAGGCTGTAGCTCTGCTCGCTCATGCCTCAATCGGCAGAACCTATGCAACTGTTTTAAGCGAAGAGTCTTTTTAAAAATTTAAATTGTTCCTGGCTGCTCGCAGAACTGTTTTGGTAACCATCGCAGGTTAATGTGTGCAGGCTTCTTGTTGGTCAGGATGCATGCAGAAATACCTGGCGTGGCACTTTGCTTCCTGGTACCCACTACAGTAATTTGGGCTGATCTCGGATATAATTTACATTTACATTTCATTATTTTACATTTTATATTTGAGGACAAGGTGGTTTCAGCACATTACACATCCTTTGTATTCAGTGTTATCTACATGGATTCCTCTTTAGTGCTGAGGAACTTATGTAATCTTACACAGGGCTCTCGTGCATGTCAAAGCATGGAGGTGATTTTATTTTATTTTGTTTATTTTGTTTTGGAGCCTTCATTTGCGAACCCCAGTTGAAGTAAAATCCTCAATGGGTAGTGGCAATGTTTTAATGCCCATGTCTATTGAAGTTGCTCGATTATGTTGGGGGAAAAAAAAACTGCCCCATTGTAGATAATACTTTTGTCCAGATATACAGTACAGATATCTATATTATAAAAGGAGTTGTCTGGCTGTTATGTCTGTCTGTTTGTTTGTTTGTTGTTTATAAACTTCAGAACGGATTAACGGATTTCATAAATCGAACTACGGTGGATTCAGGTGAATTCGCGAGAAGGTTTTTGATGAAAATATATTTTTAATTTATTTTAATTTTATGCGGTACGTGGCACACGTGGTGAAACTTGGCACGCCAACTTGTGACGCTGCGTTACCCAGCACTCCGCAGGAATCCTTTTTCTTCATTGGCCCTATTATTAAGCCACCACCGCAAAAAATTGCTATTTCGGTCAGGGAAGCGCGGGTCTTACAGTATATTCTAGTGAAGGCTTAAAAGCACGTGTCCTCATTCCGGCCATTGTACAGATACAGATTTTGGTTCCTTATTGTACAGACATAAAGGAGTAAAGCGTTGGCTCTTATGTGGTTGATTCAGTCGGGGACTATGCTGTACAGGGGGAACCAGTCATTTATTTTTTAACAGGCTCTTCGGACATGCATCTTGCTCTTGAACCACATGGATGAGCAACATTATTTTTTGTGACTTCCACTTGAAATTTTGTTTCCTCTTAATTTCAGCATTATGTTATATATATATTATATATGTTAACAGAGCATAGCGATTTGTGCTGCCTGGTTTCCCCCAGTAAAAATATTTAGAATTCAAATTTTTTTGGGTTGGTTGCTTACTCGTGTAACGTGTGTTCAATGTTTTTTGTTCAGCATGCATTGTGTGTGCTGTGTGTGTGTGTGTACAGGTTGTTCATGAGGATGGGATCTTGTAGTGTTCACAGAGACTGAGACCACACTGCTTATGCACTCAAAAACAGGGTATGCCTGTCAATATAATGTTTGTAATTATCCCCCATGAAGATGACGAAAGGCACTGAGTTTTGGGCCTTGCACTTCCTTCGAGGGTGTGGAGGCCGAAAAGCAGTTTGATGTGCCCATGAAGCTTACCAGGTCCGGCGGGCTGGGTAATTTTGGGTTTGTTTCATCCACAAAATGTGGCTTCAAAAAACTTGTTGAATAATGATTTTTCTTTCTTGTTAATGGTTAGGTTTCTGTTTGTTAGTGTATATAGTTGGACACATTGATTACCTCTGCCACTAAAGGTGGAAGGAGGTTATGTTTTTCACCCCTTTCTGTCTGTTTGTTTGTTTGTTTGTGTGCAGGATATCTCCAAAAGGTTGTACACGATCCGGATGAAAATTTTGTGGCACGTTCAGTGTGTGACAAGAACGAACTGATTAGATTTTGGCTGAAGATCCGAATCCGGATCCAACATACAATAAATTTTTTTTAAAGTGATTCGTTCACCATTGAGACGGGCCAAAAAACGAATAGTACTGTATAGCATGATATTTCAAAAATTTATGGGCCCGATAGTTCTCGTGGATCAGGCATTTGCGTGCGGTGGTATGGCTCGACCGAGTGCCATTTCTAGTTTTGATGTGTTTTCACTCATGTACCCCAATAATATTGAACGTGATAAAATGCTGAGTTGTTCTGAGACTGTTATCAAGAAATAATGAAATCTCTTTACATTCAAACTGAACATCCGTTCCTCAAGAAATCATCACTACCTTGACTGCAAGGGAAATTTTCTATTCAATTAACAATGTCATCATAAGTGTTGTTGTAGCCCGGACAGTTCTATCGAACAGGTCCTGCAGCACGAAGAGAGCCCCTGGATCCCAATCTTCTGGAAACTCCCCAAGAATTCCTCACATCAAAGATGGACTCTTGTACTCTTGCTTCATAAAGCCAGAGACAGAGACAGACTTGACCGAGACCCTTCGGGCTGGTCAATGGGGACCGATCGGCGCTTGATATGGACGGCGCTCCTATGAATCGAGCGGCCAGGAAGATTTGACCCCCCTGACTGCATGGGGGGGACAACTACCGCAAAGAGACATCCTTGATAGTTGCCCATGATAATGAGTTGTTGGGATTAGTGAAACTTTCTTCATCCCGTCCTTTCCTGCTTTCATTTTTCTCTTTGTACCCCATACCCTTTACCGGCAGAACCCAATTCAACTGACATGAGCAGAGTACCATCCTGGACTCTGGCAGACTGGTGGTAACGGCATGGCCGTGTTGCGGAGCTGCGCGCGTAAGGCCTGGGCTGCCAATTGTACACACTTAACACGTGCGTTCTTCCTGCCACGCCCTAAATCGATGGGCAGCCTAAATCAACTGGTAATGCCTCCAGTGAAAGTAAACTATTTTGTCTTGAATGAAATTTTAATTTATGGGCCCTATTATGGGAAATAATTAGTCTGTATTAATATGTAAATGACAATGAATGTGATGGGATGAAAAAGTCTTTCCATTCATCATTTTCATCATCAAAACCAGGAAGGCTCAAGCGGTTAATGATAAAACACAAGGAGAACCACTAAAGTGACGAAGATATTCGTCTTCATGAAGTTCAATTGACGATTTGTCTCGCACCACAGGCTTTCCACCAATAGAAATATGTAAGTATCACCTGACTCTTCATCGATGAAGAATGGACCTCAGCATGGCAATTGCGACTTCCTCACTGGGAAAAAGTGAGCCTTGCCTATGCACTAGTGAGATTTTTAATCATCGTTATAATGCAGGAAATAAAAATGAGCCATGCTCTTTCTTGTTCTTTAATGGCCCAACATATTCCCACATTCTTGTGGTTGGCTAGGGGAAGCACTTAAAGTTAGGCTAGGGATTGGAATTCACCAGGTTGCCAGCAATAGTTCGCCGACTCTTCCGAAGGACACCTTGGAATCGTTTAACCACTACCCAAGTCATGCTAGCCAGACGGGGACACCCAGTTTAAACGTCCATCCGAGAGATGGTACACACATTGATGAATCGCCGAGCAATGTGAAACGCCAGGGATTGGACCAGTTTGATAGCCGGCCCGAGATTTCAAACCCAGGCTACACAGCTTAGCAGGTGAGGGTGCGTACCTTTAGCGTAAACACGATCTCTTTATCCTGTCCACTGCCCAGGTGGCTTCACCAAATGTTGCAAAGATTACATTTGAACGTCATTGCGTGAACACATAAGAATTACAGGTACTCTGTAGGCAACGCGTTTAGGGGGAATTTCCATCCAAAATGCAGCGAATGAGGTGGTTCGGGTCACCTGATGACGTGTTGCAGCCCTCAGCAGTGAAAATGACGCCGATCTTGATTGGTGCGTTTTATTTTTTTTTTTTGTGGTGAATGCCGTTGTTCAGATTGTCTAAAAGATATGTGATCATATTCGACATTTGCTGTTGTCTTCCAGACCAAAGAGAAGAAGCCCCTGGCCACCGACACGGATCAAATCAAGTATGTGACGTGCTCTCTTCTACAGTTAACCTTTACTTATTACACCAACTAGCAATACCATTCGTCGCGTCTCTGGCAGGAATTATTAAGAATAGGGGCAGAAAGAAGAGGGGGGTAGGAGAGATGGAGAGAGAGGAGGAGGAAGGGGGGGGAGAGCTAGCCTCACCACACGTTGCTATACACTCTTGGTGAGGGGGGGGGGGAGGCGAGAGAAAGTGAAAGAAAGATGGTAGAGGGGAGCAACTGCCTGGCGTGGCTTAATGTGAGGCTGGTGGGCTTGGGCATCCTCTGACCCTGAGTTCAAACCCACTTGGTGTTAAATTATCCAGGTGGGGTTGACTCTGCTTGTTATTCCTTCTGAGGTTGGCAAAATGAGTGCCAGCTTGCTGTTTGTACTGTGTTGGAGTTGGCGACCCGTCCGGATTGTGCCAATTAGCTAAGGAGACTGCTTAGCAGCACCAACCTCGCACAGAGTATGGTCCCCATGGATGATGATGGATGGATGGAGGGGAGAAAAGAGAGTGGAGCAGAGGGAGCGAGAGCAAAGAAGGAGGGGTGGGGAGAAGGCGAAGTTTGGGGGGGGGGGTTGGGAATGAGGCCTCATCACACGTCCTCCGGTGAGGAGGGTGGAGATAGATAGGAGGAAGGGGAGCATGGTAGGTGGGTGAGGAAAGGGGGGAGAGCAAGGAAAAAGGTGAGTGACACCTCACCACACATCGCAATACTCTCCGGTAGGGAGAAGGTGTGTGGAAGGGGTGGAGCAAGCCGAGATGGGAGAGGAGGAAGGGTGGAGGAGCAAGAAATGCGTGAGGGCAAGAAAGAGAGGGAGGGAGAGCAATGCCTTCAAAAATTGAGTTGAAGATTTTTCAAAGATTTAAGTAATTAAAATATTATTACAATTATTCTTACGAATTCTCTCTTGAACTTCTTAGTTCCATTTGTCCCGTTTGTTTACTCATTTTATTGTAATCCACCTGTAATCTTAATCGTCCCTTTTAATTTGACTTTTAATTTAATTAATTTACCTTCCTAACTCCGGAGATTACCCCCACTTTAATCTTTCTTCACTCAATGTAATTCGTCTGAACCAAAACTTTTCTTTATCAATAACTCAATATAATCTCCGATATAATTTTCGAAAAGTTTTAAGTTTAATGCCTTTGCAATTTTTCACGTTTTCTTGTGGAAATCATCGGAGGAAGGGATCACAACTTGCGTGCGTGAAGTAAATACACTTAGTTTAAGAATCGTTAATTTCTTTTAAATTTCAAATTTCACTCCAGTTTCGACACTTAATTAGTCTGCATTCTCTGACACAAATCTGGAGACATGTTTTTAATTATATACTTTAATTATGTCTGTGAGAGTAGGCTACATTCTATGGTTTCAAGGCAAGGCATTTTTGATCAGGATGAAAACAAAAAATGGCGGCTTTATAAGACCCCCCATCTTCTCTTTTTTT
>JAXMNL010002345.1:365-12726 GCA_035128595.1 Eptatretus atami
AGAGAGAGATTGTCGTCCATACCTCCTCATACCATGCAGTATTGCAACGCCACTCCGAAATCCTCCTCTGAGCCACTCTTGCCTCCGGCCTATCTACCCTGGCCCCTGTTTCCCGCCCCCATATACTCAAACCTATTTCCCTGTCTGATCTCTTTCCCCTCCAACCTTGATGTTCATTTCTTTCCTCTGCTGCCCGGCCCACTTCACCGAAGCCTTCTCCATACTCATCTTCAGCCCATGATTTCCGAGTCCCTCCTTCTTCTCCCCCAGTCCTTCCTGCATCTCCCATTTATTCTCTGCCACAACAGCCAGATCATCTGCGTACAACATCCTTCCCAGAATACCTTTCGTTTTTACCCTCCTGCCTACCAGCTCCATCACCATGATAAATAAACACAGGTGGGCTGAGGGCGCTTCCCTGCCTCAAACGGATAGATGTTCACACTGATCCTCTTGGCATATACGAACCAACCAAAACTCCTTCGCCTTCGTTCCCTTGTACTCCCTTCCACCAACCTAACTTCTGCTTCCGGAACTCCCATCCAGCTCAGTGTCGCCATCACAATTTTATCTCACTTATTTATTTAACGAATAAGCACTGAAAAACACAAGGAGAGTCACGTGGCGAAAAACGGTATAGCTACAAAAGGAAGGGTGTGGAAGAAACAATTCGCTGGTGGGGTGTAGAGATCTGCGAGCCCACGGAATTTTGTGGTCTCCCGAGCACCACATAAGCACGAACCAGGGCTAAAGGGCTCCCCCGGGGTGGGTTCCTCTGTGTGCGTCACGTTCCTCAGATGCGACCATGAGAACTAAACCCTGCAAAACACGAGTTTCGCCCCAGGGGTCGGTTAGTCGGCTGCAATTGAATTGCTGGTCGCACGCAACGAATCGAGTGGGAATGCTCTGGCCGGTTGTACGTTACGCGCATGTCTGCAAAACGCCATTCCGATCCCAGCCGAGTTTCGGCGCTGAGTCCCTGATGTTCCCCTCATGTCAATAGTCGCATGGTAACACTGCAAGACGAGCATTTCTTGGAGGGCCTGTGGCCGCGTCAAGCTCGGCTATAACGTTAACATCTGTAGCTTTTTTCCTCAGGGGTCGATGATCCCCGCTGTCCATCTTGCAAATGAACGCGGAGACAGGCAGTTTGGTCTTGGGTCAGGGGTCGGAGCTTCGGCCGCTGAATTAGCGGCAATACGCAAGACGAGTTTCCCGGGGCGGTCGTTTTCCGCGGTAAAAACGACTCACATCAGTCGTCGCTAATACCTGACAACAGCAGATACTGCAGTGTCGCGCGGAACTGTGGACAGTCTGCGCATCATTTGCGAAAAAGGGGCAACGAACGCAAGACGAGTTTTCCGCGGGGTGTCAGTGTGGTCTGCCAAGAAAAACACGCATGCAGTTGTCAAAAGGGCGCAATACGCAGGCACAAACCACAGGAGTTCCCCTTGGGAGGTCGCTTACAGGCTCAAAGCCCATCATCTAAGAAAAAATGGGGAGCAATGCATGAGGTCGCAGCGGAATCGAACTGACGAGTTTCGAGAGGGCTACGAGTACGCGCAATGGCGGGCACGCAGGGAATGAAAAGCAGTGAAGAAGACGATCCGACGCTGCCAGTCTTCACACCCGGTGGTAAACTCGGTAGCAATGTCATGCGCCAAACGACAACCAGAGGACGAGTATAATCCTCGATCCCAGTGGTCGTGAACTGGACGGGTCTACCATGAAGGCAGTAAGGCAAACGAAGTCGAAACGAAGTATCTCGTGTTGGGGTCGTCGCTGGAGGATTGAGGTCGACAAAGACGTAACAACCACGCACAGTAGGTCTCCCAAGGGGCTCGTGTTGCAGCACAACATGACTAAGCGCGGAACAGCACCCATCGGGAGTTCTCAGGGATCGTAGCTAACATACTATTTCCGCGCAATGCGGCAGAATCGACACGCACGAGTTTCCGCCCGAGAGAAGTAGAGCGTCTTCGCCGTCGAGGCAACGCAAGTATCTCCGCGGGCGATGGCCGGGGTGCGTTCGCCAAGCAGTGAAGCGCACATTAGCATCACGCTCATGTTCCCAGAAGGGTCGCTACTGCGGAGTGTTGCCACGTGGCGCGCAGGCGGCAAACAGAGAACGAACGCCAGTTCCATCCCCTGGGGAAGGTTCGCTTTTAGGCAGTCGCAAATTGCAGCAGAATGGCCAGAACGAAACAAAGAGAACAATTTTTTTCGGGGTCGTTCGCGTGCCTATTGGCGCACATAGCAGGAACCGAATGGCAAGAGTTTTCGGCCCCAGGGACCGAGTGTGCCGCGACCTCGACAGCAAGTTTTAGTGCGATAACGTCAAGATCGAGCTCGACGGGCAGATACGTTCGCCCAGACACATTCCGTGCCACATCACCGCAAGACCGCAGCTCGATCGGGGTCCCGGCGTGAGGCCCGCATGCTCGGGCGCCTCTCGTGTTTGGGGTGGGGTAGTAGAGGCATTTGCGCACAAATGCGACCCCGCAGCGCCACCGGAGCTCTCCGCCCGGACTGAGGGGATCTGTGAAAGTTGAGGCGATAGAACGCGAAGCAAATTGGATGCGCGGCAGCAAAAATGAACAGATCTAGAGTATATCCTTCGGGGGATCGTCTTCGGCCTGCTCGCTGGAAAAGATCTGACCAGTCGGGAACGCCGCTACAGCGGATTTGGATTTTACGGCGCACACAGAGTACGATTCGAACGTGATCGGAAGGTTATCTGGTCAGGCGAGTCAGAAGCAAGTCGAAGACCCCGCCCAAGTGTTGCAAAAAGACGCAAGACCCAGACAGTTTTTCCGAGAAGCCGGGCTCGCTAGGGTCGTGGTCCCCAGGGGAACCTAAGGCGAATCGTGACTCAAGTAGTTATTAGACGCAAGAACGAGGTTTGGCTCTCGCCAGGGGTGTAGCCCGTCGTATCTTGCCCCCAAATCTAACATTGCAATCTCGGTAGGGAGATTAGAGCAAGCAATTGGTCTGTGCCCGTCAGGATCGAGAGTGACGCGCGCGGTGTCGTTCGCAAGAAGCAACTTGAAGCGCTAGAATTCTACCCTCTTGAACCGCCGAGGAGAAATACTCAGGTTTTGGGATTCCAAGCGCATGGGGACATATTTTGCGCCGACCACCCTGCCCACAGGATCTGCCAAATAAGAAGATTGGTAACAGAATGGCGGGCACCTGACTGAACACAGATCCCGACCACTCACTATGACGTTTACGCTCCACAGGGTGGTCGGTTCCGTGGCAGGAAAGGCCGGACATTTAGAGGGAGAGAAGACTGGAAGATTATCAGAGAAATCGAACGGAGTTAGATCGATACTGGAGAAGTGCAAACGCAGACGGAAATGACGGGGGTCGTTCTCGCGCATTAGCGCCGCATAACGCCCGACGAGTTCCCTCAGTCGCCCGGGGGGTACATAAATCGCGACAGAGATAGACTCGTTGTGGGGACTACGCCAATACATAGTGGCGCCTCCGAACATCCGCGCATGTAGACGAACAAGACCGAGTTGCGAAGTCAGTGCCGCCTGTCTCGCCCTTGTATGATCGCACAACCCCCCATTTGGCCGCTGCAAAAGGGCAGAGTAACGCCGAATGAGCGTGAGCCTGTCAAGGCGGGGTCGTTTCCGCGGACTGCCGCTGACAGCAGAGGCTCAATCATGCTGAGCCAAGGCGACAACACCCCATTTCGAGCGGGCACCCACGGGTGCACATGCACCGAGGAGGTTCGCTCGGTGGACCGCTATACGGAGCAGTTAAAGCAGCAAATGAGACAGGTAGAACGAATTCGACGAGTCTTTCGCGAGAAAGGTATGCGGCGGGGGTTGCGAATGGCTGGAAAACATATCGCGGAAATGGAATGGAAACAAAACCAAAGAAATGGTGAGACAAATTAGGCCGGGCGACGGATGGAAAGTGCACCGCCGGACCCAGCGTGATTCGCCACGCGCGAGGTGAAGCCGCCATGCGGTCAGTGAATGCGCCAACCGAGCGCGACAGCGTATCGATAGGCCCGGCACCAACGAGCGCGGAATACCGCCCGTTGCAGGCCGATTCCCCATAAGCCCGCCACAGAGGCAGTCACAAGAACCCACAAGAGAGGGTCGTTAGAGCAAGCGCCACCTTGAATAGTCAGGATCACAACACGTTGCCAGAATGTTAGCGAAGCGGCTAACTCCGGACTGGGGTCGGTTTTGCATGTCGGAGGGGGACATCCTCCCCGTCAGGGCCATAGCGGAACTACCGGTTCGGTGGGTTATACGCTCTGACATTCGCTGATTCTGACAAGATAGGGTGGTGTTGTTCTTGTGCTCTTTCTGCCCGCTTTTTTTTGATTTGTTCATATAAAGTCGAGCAAGAAATAATTCCAATCGAACCCCGACTCCTTCGAAGAGTATTTCAGGAGTGGTTCCGTTCTGTTTGCGCACCACTGCGCTTATCTGTACCCTTAACCATCCTCGACGCCCCAGTTCTCCTTGGCCCTGGGGTCGCTTTTCGCGTGCCGTTTTGTGGTCATTAACTCCTCGTCTAAACAGGCACCAAGATCGACGTGGTACAAGTATCGAGAAGGGTTCGATATAATTAATAGACGCATACGTGTTCAAATACAGCAGAAGCGAGGTTGTTTCTCCCGAGGGTCGTTCGACTGAAACTGAGGAGGAGGACAGCATTAATCCATCCGTAGAAAGATCGCAAAACGACGAATTATTTGCTGGCAATTTTGATCAGATATAAGTGGGTGGACCGATTTCTGCAATGGTTCGTGGAACACTTCCCACTCTCCCCTGGCGCATGAAATGCGGACGAATGAAGTCAAGAAAAGTTCCAGAATACATACCCGCCGGTCACTACGATTTGAACGATTCGGCGGGGACCCAACGGGGTACCTCGTTCGCCGAAATTGTGGCACAAACGCTCTCTCCAACCAGCGGCTGAGCTCTCGAACCACAAAAGTTCACACTACAAAACTCTCATAATACAATCTATCCTCAGGTGGAGCAAAATAAAAAGCTGGGTGTGGACTAAGAAACAATGTGCCAGTGGGCTCCTTACCCCTCCCTCGGGGCCCTAGAGGCGGTCAAACCTCACATCTTGCAACAGTAACTTCTCAAAAAAATTCTCCCCCTCCGACACTAGACTGCTAATCATCACTGGCACATGTTGACTAAGAGAAGTAAAAGCCTTGAAGCTCCCAGAGCTGGAATGCTGTGAACACAAACAGAGCAGCAACAGCGCGCCCAAGGATGTGCTTCGAGTTAGCTTCAAAGTAATGAGGAAAAACCATGAAGGCTTGTTAAATGCATTTCCAAGTAGCAAAGAGTTGGTTTGAATCCTGACAACCAGCTAATGTAGATACTGGCTTGGATTAATTGTTTAAATATGGATCTAATGTGGCATTATAATATCAACCTGACAGTATGGACACTAAACACAAACACACGCGCATTTATAGAAGGACTTTACATGATATGTGTCAATTATATATATATATATATATATATATATATATATATATATATATATATATATATAATATATATATATGTAAATCAGCCTCAGCGCTTACACTTGAGCTACACAGCACAAGGGCCTAAGTACAAATCCAAATTTCCTCGTCGTTTTTTCTTTTGCTCGTGTCTGCAGTGTTACAGGTGGAGGTGTTTCTCAAGCATTCTTTGAACGAGGTGACTCGTTTCGAGGTGTTTCTGCTGGACGTGTTCAAGCGTGGCTGGACGAGCGTCCAACGTGGCACGAACGCCCACCTTTACTTGGCCAACCGGCAGCTGGCTTGTTCGTGTTCCACACCTTTGCACCCTGGAAGGAAGTACCTGATTCTGGGCAACGTGGTGTACTCGAACGTTGCCGGAAAGCGGGAGTATGCATTAGGCCCAGGGACGGTGATCGTGCCTTGGCAGGAGACCTGGCGGAAGGTCCTACAAGAGATCAAGCACCAACAGACAGGGTGGGAAGTGAAAAAGGCCGGAGACGACAAAGGGTGGATACGGTAGAAGCGGAGAAGTAGGGTCGACAGGTGTGTGTGGAACAGGTATGCATCTCACTCCAGTCTGACTTTCGTCATCAGTTTCGTTGCAAGCAATCACCTCGCGGGAAGTCCGGTGGAGACTCCATCTTGATTTTCTACTTGAGTCACAGTCTGACTTGAGTGGGCCTTACTGGGTGTCGTTCCGTGTTGCTTCGTGGACACGAGGACACCCTCATCGTTTGTGGTTTGAGATGTCATTCTCTGTTTTCTTTGACGACTCGCACTCCGATCCAGCGGAAGTATGTTGAGTTTCCCGATGGATCGTCACTCTTCTGTGAGCACACATACGCACAACGACGGATTGGGAAATGAAATTTACTCGGTGAATGTGGTTGAAGGGAAGCAAATAACTTCCAAGCATGTACGACGGTGTTTCGATCCTACTTCCGCGATCACGGACACGCTTACACAAGACACAAGAGAAGGACAAAAACATGAACACGTGATTTTCACGTCAATCAGTTACAATAGGTGTTTACATCACTATGTGCTGCGTCAGACTGTATAACATGCGATCTACCTGGCAGGTGAATTGTGGTGAAGGAGCTCGAACCGAACATCCACGCTAACGGTCTCCTCAAGAAAGACACTGTGGGTCTTTAACGTCTACCAACTAATGGCTAAGCGCATGTAAGTGGTTACACCCCTATTTTAGGGCATACCCTGACTTGAGTGGCATTTTGAAAGTCACAAAGACTACTACTGGTCATGAAATTTGGTTCATTGCACAGACTGTTCCATAGGACTTGAATATATAGGTTCATGGGTTCTTGATGTATATTACTGAATCTACAGGATTTTTATTGAATATACATGCCAGTATTGGCCTTTTTTCTTGTTTCACCTTAAAATATGACATATATTAGACCATGCAAAAATACAACATATAAACATTCTGCATGAAATTTCTCATCTAATCAAAAGGTTGTCACCCACCGTCTGAGAAAATCAGCATTTGTGTCGGCAGTGGTGGATTCGCACGATATATGCACATTCTGGCATATTTTTATTTTTTCTGTTTATTGCCCTTTTAGAGCCTGGACTATTGAATCCCTAACAAAATGACTAGTTTATCAATAACTCATACTTACGTGTCTTAAATTATTCAACTTATTACCAATAATCAATGTAAAAAAAATTGAGATGATCCGATGGATACTTAATTACAGCGGCTTGACCGAACTTTCCAACCCAAATGTCCGACTGCAACGTCACGTTTAAAAAAAAATGCTTTTATTCTTCTGTGCATCAGATTATTTTCACTAAATTTATTTACAAATGGGGCACAGTGATATAGATATAATAGTATAAAAATAATTGAAAACATGCATGGCTTTGGTTTAGAGTAATTTTGCATTTTTGTCCGACCACGTACACTTTTTTGAATTTGATTAAAAAATTAATTTTTTTAAAAATTTTAAATATTTTTCCACGATTATTAAAAAATATTTTATTAATTTAGAAGGCAGTTAAAACAGTTTTGGAGAATTTAGAGAGCTTTTTGTTACTCCCAGAATTGATTGAATTGAAAATTTACTTCCAAGAATTTGTTCGATAAATCTTCTCTTTTAGTGCTTTTCAGCATCTGACAGTCACTGAATAGAGCAGTAATAAAAATCGGGATGTATAATTTCTTAATAATCCCAGAAATTGGTATTTTGATTATTAGATTAGTTGCTAAATAAGTTACATATATGACCTTCATTTATTTTGCCAAAAAAGAAAAATTAGGTAATTTCATTGAAACTCGGCAAAACCATCAGAATAGGTAACCTTCTTCAAAGTATCATATTTCGGTATATATATATATATAATATGTAATAAGCTATACGTTTTTTTTGTTCTGAACTCAGTTAGTCTTACAATTTCAGGAAAATGTAGTGAGAAGGCAATGGAACAAACTTCATTTTTGACATTTTTGAAACACAGTGGTAACCACTTACATGCGCTTTTGGAACCACTTACGTGCGCTTAGCCCGTTGAGAGATTGACCACAACAAGATATATAGTACGATCTATCAAAAGGTTGTGGACGGATTCGGACGAAACTTGCTGGGCAGGTTGGGAGTGCCACGATGAAGAACTTGATTCGGTTTGGTGAAGATCTGAATCCAGATCTGAATACAATAATATTTAATTTTTAACTGATTCTTCACCATTGAGAGATAGGGCCAACAACGAGATATATAGAACGATATATCAAAACGTTGTGGACGGATTCACACGAAACTTTGCTGGACAGGTTGGGAGTGCCACTAGGAAGAACTGATTCGGTTTTGGTGAAGATCTGAATCCAGATCTGGATACAATAATTATTTAATTTTTAACTGATTCTCACCATTGAGAGATTGGGTCAACAATGAGATATATAAACGATATATCAAAAGTTGTGGACGGATTTACGCGAAACTTGCTGGACAGGTTGAGAGTGCCACTCGGAAGACCGAATTCGGTTTTGGTGAAGATCTGAATCCAGATCTGGATACAATAATTATTTAATTTTTAACTGATTCTTCAACGTTGGCTAAGCGCATGTAAGTGGTTACCACCCCTATTTTAAGGCATACCTGACTTGAGTGGCATTTTTGAAAGTCACAAAGACTACTACTGGTCATGAAATTTCGTTCATTGCACAGACAGTGTTCCATAGGACCTTAATATATAGGTTCATGGGTCTATGATGTATATTACTGAATCTCAGGATTTTTATTGAATATACATGCCCAGTATTGGCCTTTTTTCTTGTTTCACCTTAAAATATGCATATATTAGACCATGCAAAAATACAAATATAAAAACATTCCATATGAAATTTCTCATCGAATCAAAAGGTTGTCACCCACTGTCTGAGAAAATAAGCATTTGTGTCGGTCTTTGGTGGATTCGCATGACATATGCACATTCTGGCATATTTTTATTAACCTCCGCCATCGAAGATGGACGGAGGTTACTGTTTTCACCCTGTCTGTTTGTGGTTTGTTTGTAACAGCATTTTCGGAAAAACTCCTGGACGGATTTCGACGAAACTTGGTGGGGGGGTTAGGTCTGGTCCAAGATCATGCCATTAGATTTTGGACTTGGTTCAAGTCCAATATGGCCGCTATGGCGGCCATTTTGAAAAAATATTTGAATTTTCGTTTTTGCATTTCTACATGTTTTAAGTGATTTCCAACCAAAAAAAATTTTGTTAGAGAAAAAAAACAAAATTTTGCAACTTTTTTTCAAAAAATTTCGATTTTATTTAAAAAATATTTGAATTTTTTTTTTGCATTTCTACATGTTTAAAGTGATTTCCAACCCCTCCCCCCCAAAAAAATGTGTTAGAGAAAAAAAAAACAAATTTTGCAACTTTTTTTTCAAAAAAATTTCGATTTTATTTTTTGGGCATTTCTACATGCGCGTCGATCCTAGTTTAGTTTATTTCAATCGTGGTTCAGTAGAGTCTGATCCGTTTTGACCTACAATGAATAGGATATCAAGGTTCACTAAGTGACCAAGCAGTATGGCGGCGAGGTTTTCGCACTCTACACGAGTGCTCCCTACTAGTTTTTTCTTGTTTTATTGCCCTTTTAGAGCCTGGGACTATGAAATCCCCGAACAAAATGACTAGTTTATCAATAAACTCATATTTACGTGTCTTAAATATTCAACTTATTACGATAATCAATGTAAAAAAAATTGAGATGATCCGCGAGTGGATACTTAATTACAGAAACGGCTTGACCGAACTTTCCAACCCAAATGTCCACTGTACGTCACGTTTTAAAAAAAAATGCTTTTATTCTTCTGTGCATCAGATTATTTTCACTAAATTTATTACAAATGGGGCACAGTGGTATAGATATAATAGTATAAAAAAATATTGAAAACATGCATGGCTTTGGTTAGAGTAATTTTGCATTTTTGTCCGACTGCACGTCACACTTTTTGAATTTGATTAAAAAATTAATTTTCTTAAAAAATTTTAAAATATTTTCCAGGTATTTAAAAAATATTTATTAATTTAGAGGCAGTTAAAAACAGTTTTGGAGATTTAAAGGGCTTTTGTTACTCCCAGAATTGATTGAATTTGAAATTACTACCGAGAATTTGTTCGATAAATCATCTCTCTTTTAATGCTTTTCAACATCTGACAGTCATTGAATAGGAGCAGTATAAAAAATAGATATGTATTATTCTTAATAATCCCAGAAATTGGTATTTTGATTATTAGATTCGTCGCTAGAATAAATTACATACTATGACCCTTCATTTATTTGCAAAAAAGAAAAAAAAGAAAAATTTGTAATTTCATTGAAAACTCGCAAAACCATCAGAAATAGGTACCCCTTCTTCAAAGAATATTTCGGTATATATATATATATATTATATATATATATATATATTATATATAATATTAGATGTAATTAAGCGATACGGTTTTTTTGTTCTGAACTCAGACTTACAAATTTCAGGGAAAATGTAGTGAGAAGGCAATGGAACAAACTTCATTTTTTGACATTTTTGAAACACAGTGGTAACCACTTACATCGCGCTTAGGCCCGTTGAAGGAAGATTACTCCTCTACGATCTATATCAAAAGGTTGTGGACGGATTCGGACGGAACTTGCTGGGACAGGTTGGGGGTGCCACTAGGAAGAACTGATTCGGTTTTGGTGAAGATCTGAATCCAGGATCTGATATTATATTTTAACTGATTCTTTCACCATTGAGGATTGGGCCAACAACGAGATATATAGAATGATATATCAAAAAGTTGCGGACGGATTCACACGAAACTTGCTGGACAGGTAGGAGTGCACTAGGAAGAACTGATTCGGTTTGGTGGAAAGATCTGGTTGCAATAATTATTTAATTTTAAACTGATTCTTCACCCATTGAGAGATTGGGCCAACAAGGAGAATATATAGTACGATATATCAAAAAGGTTGGTGGACGGATTCCACGAAACTGCTGAAGGTTGGGAGTGGCACTAGGAAGAACTATTCGATTTTGGTGAAGATCTGAATCCAGATTCTGGATACAATAATTATTTAATTTTAAACTGATTCTTCACCGTTTGCTAAACGCATGTAGTGGTTACCACCCCTATTTTCGTAAATACCCTGACTTGAGTGGCATTTTGAAAGTCACAAAACTACTACTGGTCATGAAATTTGGTTCATTGCACAGATAGTGTTCCATAGACCTTAAAATATATAGGTTCATGGGTCTATGATGTATATTTACTGATCTACAGGATTTTTTATTGAATATACATGCCCAGTATTGTCCTTTTTTCTTGTTTCACCTTAAAATAAACCATGCAAAAATACAAACATATAAAACATTCTATTGAAATTTCTCATTTAATCAAAAGGTTGTCACCACCGTCTGAGAAATCAGCATTTGTGTCGGTCAGTGGTGGATTCGCATGATATATGCACACTTTGGCATATTTTTATTTTTCTTGTTTTATTGCCCTTTTAGAGCCTGGGACTATGAAATCCCCTAACAAAATGACTAGTTTATCAATAACTCATATTTACCTGTCTTAAATTATTCAACTTATTACCAATAATCAATGTAAAAAAAATTGAGATGATCCGGGTGGATACTCAATTACAGCCGGCTTCAACCGAACTTTCCAACCCAAATGTCCGACTGCACGTCACGTTTAAAAAAAATTATTTTATTCTTCTGTGCATCAAATTATTTCACTACAAATTTATTACAAATGGGCCACCAGTGATAGAGATATAATACTATAAAAAAAATATTGAAAAACATGCCTGGCTTTTGGTTTAGAGTAATTTTTCATTTTTGTCCAACTGCACGTCACCACTTTTGAATTTGATTAAAAAATTAATTTTTCTTAAAGAATTTTAAAAATATTTTTCCAGGTATTTAAAAAATATTTTATTAATTTAGAAGGCAGTTAAAGCAGTTTTGGAGAAATTTAAAGGGCTTTTGTTACTCCCAGAATGATTGAATTGAAAATTTACTTCCAAGAATTTGTTCGATAAATCTTCTCTCTAATGTATGCTTTTTCAGATTGACAGTCACTGAATAGAGCAAGTAATAAAAAATGGGATGTATTATTTCTTAATCATCCCAGAAATTGGTATTTTTGATCTATTAGATTAAGTTGCTAGATAGTTACATACTATGACCTTCATTTATTTTGCAAAAAGAAAAATTAGGTAATTTCATTGAAAACTCGCAAAACCATCAAATAGGTACCCCTTCTTCCAAAGTATCATATTTCGTATATATATATATATATATATATAATATATATATATATATAATCTCTCTCTTGGG
>JAXMNL010002346.1:627-12725 GCA_035128595.1 Eptatretus atami
GATAATTTCCATCATCAGGTTTGAAAATAGGTATGTTCTCAAGACCAGTCTGACTAGAATCTGATGTTTCCAACACGTTTGACAGAGGCGCATGACGGAATCTTACTGGGACGAGAAGAGTTTGTCTTTCAGATGGTGCTGCATTTCGCAAAACCACAAATTCGTAAATGTCAGTGAGGAACTTCAGCAAAGCGTCTTTGAAGGATGCAGTCCTACTAAGAAAGGATGATGGGATCATGATGTCCAACTCATTTGCAAGCCTTTTGTACCTTTCTAGTACCAAGGAAAGCTCAAGTACATGGCCCTTCTCAGCGGACTGTCGAAGTTCTTGAGAAAGCCACACCATGGCCAGGTCGGCAGATTTAGTGTCAACCTTTGCCTTTTGTACATCTCATTGGAATTTCTTCAGACAGTTTGGATGATAACATCCTTCTGCAGCGATTAAGTCATTGACATCAGCAATACGAATGAGAATGAACAACCTCATGAATTTATATTTTGCATTTGTGCAATGTTCTGACATGGTTCTGTTGACTGGTGCTAGACCTCATGGTTTTCTGCTGTTGTCCTGCTTGACAAGTAAGCATAGTGTCCACTCCATTCTTTTTCGATCTGACTTGCGCATGACGTGGCGTTCTTGACAGGCTCCTCGCTTCAGCGGACCTAGGACTACTCTCAGATTTACAACTTCATCAGGGGACTGCTACACGTTGAAGTTTGCAATTTGTTTTTTTGTGAGTATACCTTGGAATAGCATGTGCCTGTGACACTTTGTTCTGGTGACAGCACTTCGGCGGTGAAGAAGGCTGTTGAGCCTATCAACGGTAGCCCGATATTCATCACAGTATCTCAGCTTCTTCCGTTCTTTCCGTTGCTTCTTGAATGGATGCTATTCCCGATCTGTCTGCTGGAAAGTCGTCTCCTCAGCCTGTCCTGTCTGCTGACATATTATGCAGATTCAAAGCTGATCTGTGACGGACGCTTCAAGCTTAGAACTGGTTCATAGTTCACCTGAGAAGAAAAAATATGGAAGATCAGAGAGCGGGTTTGCATAGGGGAATGTGGGGTAGCCTATTCCCTCCCACAACAGAGTGTGTTAAATGATGCCATCTACATCCAGGAGATGTAACTACAGGCCACACGGCAAACCACCCACTCGATTGAACTCCACCAAATCTGACAAGGTCATAAAATCCTATGCATTGACCATGCACATGCACATGCATAGGTGTGGACCATACATGTAGTATTATACAATCATGTGTCATGAATGTGTGTGACTTAGCCTACTTTCACTTTCAGTTTGAAATGACTACTCTTTATACATGCATAAGTTACAGGCAAACATACCTTGCAAGTCCGTGTTTGGGGTACATGTCAAACGGGACACCTTGTGATATTCATACATAAGACCCACCTGTATTTCAGAAAAGCATAATATTGTGTTGCTAAGACATGCACATGGCAGAATGGCTTCCAAATTATAGTAATATGATTGTATACATAGGTGGCAGTGCGTATTAAAGGTCCTTAAATTCTGAAAATTCAAAGTTGAACAGTTACAGAGATATTGGCATAGAAACAATAATTCCTTTCACATTTCTCCATTAATTCAAAATGTTTATTGATTGATATACCATATCTGGTGTAAGAAGAAGCTATAAAATGCTTTGTTATATGTGTGCACTAAGGAATGGAAAACGTGCACCCAAAAATGAATTTCCATGAAAATCTGTGTTCTGCTCTAATTATAGATTGACGCTAGATTAGCAATGCTAATTTAGGCCGAAATCCTGAATACTAACATCATGTTTCCTGTCGCCGCAGGAATGAATGCAATGAAGGAAGCCTAAAGAACTGTTGGTCGCTTGTGGCTATTTCAGCTGGTGGATATCTATGTAGATATCTCACAACAAGTTGTAGTCTTACGTTAAGGAAGATATTCGCAAAAGAAGTAAATACTTCTTTCAGTTTCAATTATATTTGGAAACTGTTGACGACCTGTATAGGATTTTATAAAAGAATATGAAAAAACTGTTCATATCTGTGTTTAGCACGCTGTGCAGGTGGATAAAACATATTATTTTGTAAAAATTATTGAATTTTTGCACCTTATTGACTTCGACCTTAATTAGTGAGCTATAATTAGGCAAATTTGGGAAACAGCAAACAACATAGTTCATACTCAGCAGCAATAAATTCCGCTCCAGTACACACCTTTTTGTTTGCTTTTCTCAAAAATGGCCTGCACGAAGCTTAAATGAGAGCATTTAAATTTCTTGCCCGGCAGACTGATAGGTCGCAGAAAATTAGCACTTTAGGATGAGCAACAGGCTTCTTTTGCTTGCATGGCAATACACATATCAATGAAAAGTAATTGGTTTGTTGTTTTTATATTTTCGCATCCTCAAGTCCGAACACCGAGGGCCTCGCAAGAGCTCTGCGTTCGGTGGGTCTTCTACTGCTCGGGGGTGGCCTGTCTTTAAAATCGACGGCGTCTTTCCTTTTTGCACATGCCATTTGTGCAGCGTGTTTGTGGCGACGCACGACGATGGTGCATTACTGACGCAATCTGGAAATCACCTCTATCGGGTCTCCCCAGCCTAAATGGGAGGCGCTTTAAACCCGGTGGCGGAAAGGCCTTGCAGGTCGTTCCGTGTTTCGATGGTTTAGGTGCGGCACTTTCTTGTGGCTAGAGCGCTCGGATCCAGTTTTGTGATTTTTTATGATGATTTATTTTTATTCTGTTATTGTTTAACTCGCTCTTGATTTCTTCTAGTTTGGGTATTTGGAGTATTAGTCTGTTATATCCTTTTGAATTTTTGAGGTTGAATAAAAGTGTTTGGTGATTATTCACCGCGCCCGCCCCCCCCCCGCCGACCCCACCTTCCTTCCCGTGGAATGTACGTGCCCATAGTTTTGTGTGAAAGATGAAAGTAGTGTTCGTCTGTTCACTCAACGTTAAACATTCAGGGAACATGAGAGCTCTTGCGTTGCTCATCACACTTAGGAAACGACATATTTGTAGTTGAATCGATTTGAGGTGCTGTCGATTGACCTTCGCTTTTGACATCTCTCTCTACCAAGCAACACATACTACATTCTGACTTTTCTGTATTTGTTCGTGAAATTTAGACGAGCCTAAAATCATTCGATTTCTCATCGAGTACTCTGGAAAAACAGGGAAATTGAAAATATATATATATATTTGTATTTTATAATAGGTTGTTCTTACATTAGATAAGGTTTTCTATCTAAGTTTTCGTACTTAAAATTGTTGAATATGACATATTGTTACACAATCGCTACATCTTGAAACCGGACGACAAAAACGCATTGTGGAAACAAGTAATAATAATCGATGTGACTGGAGATGGGCGAACTCATCTTTTGTCGTTACGGCTCGGCCGCTCTTCGTCTGCGGACTAGAGTAGTAGCAAGGGAGTTGGATGGAATCGACAGGCACGTTGATGCCGGAGTATGGCTGACGCCGATGTATTACAGTTTATCGTCTCTCTTCTCTCTCTCCTCCGTTTTATTTCATCTTCTTCTTCGTTTCTCCATTGTTCTCACTTTTGGCTTGCTCGGTCACAGTCCGCAATATAATTTCAAACTCCTGAACCTTGATCCTCATTTCCATAGGTGTCAAAATGAGGTCATGTCCACCCCACAACTTGCAGCCTGGTCCTGACGTAGCATAATACCTCATTGTACTTCAGATGCCCATCCGATATCTCCCTTCCTCTCATCCTATCTTGGTTTTGTTGTCAGAGCAGCAAAGGTTAACGGCTAGAGAGCACATCAGCTCCTCCTGCTTTCCCGGCCGTAAGTCTGCTATACTCTGATCAGACGCGCTGAGTATCATTAACGTGAGGTTTGTGGTAATGACGTCCAGGATTCAACGGTAATCGTAGGTTTATGGAGTAAGTATGAAAGCATTTCGTATTTGTTGGAACATGATACTTCTTGTCTGCACAAATGAGAACTTCCTATTACTTGCCCCAGTGATGTGAGGTCCGCTGATAAGGCCAGGAAGGAATCTGAATGTGGAGGTCGTGGAGTCGGGGCTGTCATGCGGTGTCTGCATAATTGACTCGGATCTGCAGGAGATAATGAAACCCAAAGTTGAGATTTATTAAAACGTGCTAAATGCAAGATGCTGACACATACAGCAACGTCCAACAGAAGAAAAATACTCGATGGGTTAACGGTTATAGGGTATGTCCTGGTGTTGGCTTAATGGTTAGTTGGTGGTGGTTCCTTGGGATCCCTAGGATCCTGAGTTCCAAATCCCCACTCAGCTGTTTGAATTAAATACACTCATGTGGGTGGGGTTGGACTCTGGCCTGTCATGCGCTTCTGAGGTGCGGCCTAAAATGAGTATCCAGCTTGCTTGGATAATCTTGTTCGGAGTGGTGAACTTGCGCGCTGCCAGGATTGTGCCAGTATGCGCAAGGATGACCTGCTTAGGCAGCCACCAACGCTCCTGCACAAGAGTAATGGTCCGCAATGGATGGATGGATGGATGGTCCACGCACTAGTAGTCCGATAAAGATGGAACATGTTAGATTGATTGTTAAATGAATCAAAAATAATCCGTTTTGCTTTTAAATTTTTGACGTGATGTTGTAATAATATTGGGCTGTCTGAATGGGAGATTCAAACGTGGCAATCACTTTTGTCCTTATTAAGAGGCTTAAAATGAATTTTTTTAAAAATGAACCAAAGTAAGAATTTCAAAAAGCTCTGATACCACTCAAGATGCATTATAACAAGGGGGGGGGGTGGGGGGGGAGAAAAATGGATAATTTGATAGAGAGGGGGAAAATAAATAAATAAAAACTGCCATAATAGAGGAATATTGAAACATTCACGCAATTCCAGTATTTTGTGGTCATAGCCACGTCTTGCCTCGTGGCCTCCCGATTTGGCTGTGAAGAGCATGGATGTTCACAGCCAATCGGAGCCTGCTCCCCATCATTTACTGGGGAAATTCACTTAACAAGTGTCGGCCGATTGTTGCATTTACAAGTCGAGCCTTAATTTGGCTTATCAATGACAGGTGTGGGTCCAGTAACATGACCTTGGTGTGAAAGACAAGTTAAATGCAGATCAAACTATCTGAAGAGAAAAGTGAAGGTTTTGTGTTTTGTGACGTCATTGGTCGTTTGTAAACATCCTGTTCGTTTTCCAAATCCTAATTTAAACTTTTCGCCATTTTTCATCGTTTTTCTCCCCTTGATTGCATTCTCTTCGACGTGTTACGCGAGACCGTTTTACCATTACGATCACATCATCTTCATCATCAATCAATCAACTTCTTCATCATCATCAACTTCTTTCAACTTCTTCATGCATCTTCAATCTTCTACTTTCATCATGCATCAACTTCTATCATCTTCATGGCATCAACTTTTCATTATCTTTCTTCATCAATCACTTTTTCATCAACTTCTTCATCATCTTCATCTTATCATATCAACTTATTCATCATCTTCATCCTTCATCATCATCAACTTCTTCCTCATCCTTCATCAATCACTTTTCATCAACTTCTTCATCATCTCATCTTCATTCATCAACCTTTATTCATCATTCTCAATCATGCATCAACTTCTTCATCAATCTCCCATCATCAACTTTTTCATCAGCTCTTCATCATCTTCATCATCATCAACTTCTTCATCATCTTCATCATCAACTTTTTCATCAACTTCTCCATCATCTTCATCTTGCATCATCATCAATCTTCATCATCTCGCATCATCAACTTTTTCATTATCTTTCTTCATCTTCATTAACTTCTTCATCATCTTATCGATCTCTCATCATCAACTTTTTCAATGCATCTTCTCATTTCATTAATTCTTATCATCTTCATTATCCTCATCATCAACTTTTTCAATCATCTCTTCATCTTCATCATCATCAACTTCTTCTTCATCTTCTTAATCAAACTTTTTTTATCTTCTTCATCTTCATTAACTTCTTCATCATATTTATCATCCAAACTTCTTCATCAATCTTCTTCATCTTCATTAACTTCTTCATCATCTTCATCTTCATTAACTCTTTTCATAATCTCATCATGCTCATCATCAACTTTTTCATTATCTCATCATCATCAAACTTCTTCATCATCTTCATCATCTAACTTTTTTCATTATCTCATCAATCATCAACTTCTTCATCATCCTCATCATCAACTTTTTTTTCATCATCTTCTTCATCTTCAATGAATCATCAACTTCTTCATCATCATCAATCATATCATCAATCATCAATCATCAACTTCTTCATCATCCTCATCATCAACTTGCATCATCTCAATCATCAACTTTTTCATTATCTTCATCATCATGCTCAACTTCTTCATCATCCTCATCATCACTTTTTCATCATTTTCTTCATCTTCATCATCATCAACCTTCTTCTTCATCATCATCATCAATCATCATCATCATCAATCATCATCATCATTCACATCCGATGTTAGACCAGGGAAAGACACCGGATAGTTTGAGGTTTAAACTATTTTTTGGTTCATAATTTTCCTGTCCGGCGACCAATCTTTGGATATCATTATTTTTCACCGTAATCCTAATAACTGGGTTTTTCTAATGTTGGGAAGGCAAGTTACAGAAGTTTTAAACCTATTCTTGTGTTCCCGCTATATATGTACTCTCTTGATGAGTTCAGCATTCTAACATTCCCTCTCTCCATTTCTCCCCAAACTTGTCATTTTTTTCAAAATTCAATCTTCTTTGGTGTTATCGTTGAGAGAGTTGTTATTATCGCTGTTGTAAGTGGCAGGGGAAAAGGGCGAATAACTTTTTCAAAGCGTATTCTCCAAGATTGCACTTTTTAACCGATAGGTAGTTCGAAACCGGAGAGACGGGTGTTTTAACGGGATTTACCTGCGGCTACGATCAGTGTTTTGGCACGACCTTTTAAATGACATTTTGGGAGTACAAACGAGACCAGTGTTGGAAATTGGGCTCCAATGTCACTGAGCCGTGTGTCAGGATGTTTGGGGAGCAGCACTTTTGAGGCCTCATTGCAGGATCTCACTTTCTGATCATCACGCAATCCTGAATCATTTTCCCAACTGTGTTAATGAATTATTAAAATGTAAAGAGCGATTCCATTATTAACAATGGGGGGATGACTTGAACATGACTACTTCGTGCTTGTTTTTTCCCCCCCTTTTTGGCAAAGTTTATCTTTTTTTGTCACTTCGTTAAAGAAACGTGGCCGGTGGGGTTTTAATGAACATTTGGATGAAAAACCCTGGAATGGCCACTTCATTTTTTAATTCTTACAGTTGTAACATCGACTCAGTTTTTTAAAGCGGAAGTAGAGCACTCACCGATGATAAACACAAAAGACAAAAATTTGAGAGGATTTCCTTTGAAACCGCGCCTGTTGTGTCGGTTTGTTTTACAGCATCACAACATTCCAAACTCATATAGCTGGGGGCCACCGTTGGGGCCTGGGAGTCCATTCCGATTTTTAATAGGGAAGCCTCGTGGTAATCAACAGTTAGAGCGTCCGTTATCCGTGTCTGTGAGGTCGCTGGTTCTAACCACAGCCGAGTCACACCAAAGACTTTAAAAATGGTAGCGTGCTGCTTGCGCTTGCTTGAACGCTCAGCATTTGAAAAGAGAGAACACGAACAAGTACGCATATGTTGGTAATAATAGCGGGCACGGCTTTGATGGGCTTAATGGCTTACTGCGTCGTCGTTTCCTTGTAAGGGAACTCATCTTGTTATTTTTATTTTTATTTTCCTAAAGCTGCTTATCACTTCCTACTGAACTTGTTCACGGCCCTCCCCTCGCCACTCAACCTTCGTTTCTAATCCATGCCGGTCCGCGATTCCTTACGAGATGCCATTGTTCTTAACAGGGCTTTTTATCTTCTCATTACTGGTATTTTTAAAAAGTTTGTGCGTTTAGAGACTCACCTACCTCTTGGTGAATGCCAAAACAAATGCTCAATACTTATATAACGATTTGCCTGAGCAGTTTACTACCTTTATGGTGTTTTCTGCTCTTACAACAATGTTAATGGGCGGCCAAATTGTTTATACTTTAAGTCGTTTCATTCGTCGGTCTCCACCCACCAGCACTTTCTGGTTCAAATAACCTGTGAATTCGAACACCCACGAAGACAAGGCACCGATTCGTACAAGGGGTCGCGAATGCTCATCAGACCCGAGTGTTCGTTCGAGATAGTTTATTTTTATTACCTTTCATTGAGCTGTTGTTTATTGGGTGATCTTATGTTTTTTAATTCGAGAAATGCCCGTTGATTTGCTCTTGGATGGCGGTTATCGACGTCTTTCCTCGAACACGGGTTCGCACATTCCTTGAGATTTATCCTTGATTTCGATGTAAAAAGTTCTTTTTTATGAAACTTCCTTTTTAATGTTCATGTGCATCAGTCATCGGGTTATTGCTGTGACATGTGACCGTATCCACTTGCAGGTTTATATGGAAAGCTGTTTGATTATATTGGCTGTTTAATTTCAGTCCGCACAGTTTTTGCCTGATTTTTTTTTTAACGCGTAGTTGGACCTGGTAAGTGTATTGATATCGTTACCTTGTCAAGTGATTACAGTTTATTGTGACTCGGGTCGTATTTTTGTGCTGGGAAGCCGTTATATGCTTTGTTTTTAGCTGCTTTCCATCCTTCACATGTGACGTGCTTCAAATCTCAGTAACTTGTTACCGGATTGATTTTTAACCTTTTGTAACTTGTTACCGGATTGATTTTTAACACTTTTGTGAACTTGTTAACCGATTGATTTTAACTTTTGTGAACTTGTTACCGGATTGATTTTTAACCTTTTGTGACTTGTTAACCGGATTGATTTTTTAAAACCTTTTGCGAACTTGTTAGCCGGATTGATTTTAACCTTTTGGCGAACTTGTTACCGATTGATTTTTAACCTTTTGTGAACTTGTTACCGGATTGATTTTACCTTTTGTGAACTTGTTACCCGATTGATTTAAACCTTTTGGCGAACTTTAGTTACCGGATTGATTTTTAACCTTTTGTGAACTTGTTACCGAATTGATTTTTAAACCTTTTGTGAACTTGTTAAACGGCAGATTGTTTTTAACTTTTTGTGAACTTGTTAGCCGGATTGGATTTTTAAACCTTTTGTGAACTTGTTACCGGATTGAGTTTTAACCTTTTGTGAACTTGTTTACCAGATTGTTTTTTTTACTTTTTGCGAACGTTGTTACCCGACGGATTGATTTTTAACCTTTTGTGAACTTGTTCCAAGATTGGTTTTTAAACTTTTGTGAACTTTTGTTACCGGATTGTTTTATAAACCTTTTGTGAACTTGTTACCAGATTGTTTTTACTCTTTTTGTGAACTTGTTACCGGATTGATTTAACTTTTGTGAACTTGTTACCAGATTGTTTTTTAACCTTTTGTGAACTTGTTACCGGATTGATTTTTAACCTTTTGTGAACTTGTTACGCCAGATTGTTTTTTAACTTTTTGTGAACTTGTTACCAGATTGTTTTTCACTTTTTGTGAACTTGTTACGGGATTGGATTTTTTAACCTTTTGTGAACTTGTTACCAGATTGTTTTAACTTTTTGTTGACTTGTTACCAGATTGTTTTAACTTTTTTGGCGACTTGTTACCCATCGGATTGATTTTAACTTTTGTGAACTTGTTACGTTGGATTGATTTTTAACCTTTGTGTGAACTTGTTACGCAGATTGTTTTAACTTTTTGTGAACTTGTTACCCAGATTGTTTTACCTTTTTGTGAACTTGTTACGGGATTGATTTTTAAACCTTTTGTGAACTTGTTTACAGATTGTTTTTAACTTTGTGACTTGTTACCAGATTGTTTTTACTTTTTTGGCGAACTTGTTAACCGGATTGAATTTTAACCTTTTGTTGTGCTTATTGATGAATGATTGCATTGTGCCGTTCCCACACATGTTTTGTCCGGGTTTTACTGTGTTATTGAAGTGGAAAAGTTTCAATAAAAACAGTTTCTGTAAAAGCTTTAATCTGATAAACGCTCGTCATTAATATTTGGGAATTTTTTTTTTTTTTTATGCCTGCGCTGACTTAAGTCCACGCGGAGGCATTATGTTTTCGGGTTGTCTGTCCGTAGTACTGTACGTACATATGTAATGTACTAATTTTCTTTTCTTTTTTTCTCTCTGAAATACCGCTTATCGCGATTGACACAAATATTCACTGTAGTGGACTGCTCATGTATGATGTTCTAATGATAATTATGATGTCATAGGTCCACTGGTGAGGGGGGGGGGGGGGGGGGGGGGGGGGGGGGGGGGGTGGCAGTCATGTTGGAAAAAAGGAATAACACTTTGGAGCTTCTGTATCTCCAAAAACCGGCACCAATAAAGAATAAATTTGACAACTTGGCAACGTGTGAAGTACTCCCATGGGAAATGAAGCATGTTTTTTATATATATATATATATAATAATATATATATATATGATGTCATAGGTTGGCTTCGTTTATGACATCATAATTGCATGCGTGAAACTCCTTTAATGCGACGATTAGTATGAAAAATTTTGAGGGGTCATCTAGGGCTAAAATATATTTGGGGGGGGGGGGTTTATTTATGATGTCATGCGGGTCAACGTGGTTTGGCAACCATTTTTTTTTTTTAAAGCATAAAACCTCGAAAAATGTCTCCGAAATGGCTGAAAAGATCGAGGCAAAACTTTGGCAGGTATGATTAATCTGTCCACGAGGAACAAAACTTCTCCACCTATGAACATCATAGGTCACATGGTTTGGCACATATGATTTTTTTTGTAGAATAACCTTTAAAAAAATCCTCTTCTCCAGAACGGCTTTACAGATCGAGGGGAAACTTCACGCCACATGTGTCCGCCAAGCCTTTGGGATACCAAGGGTGTTCACAATAAGTAATAGGTCACATGGTCTGGCGCCTATTGGGTTGAAGAACGATAATCTTTAAAAAACATTCTTTCCTCTGAGCTGTGGCTTTTATCAATTGACATGAAACTTCACAATTAATGATCATCGTCGTCATGTGGAATATATGTTTTAAACTTTCAACCTGAATAAGATGCATGGTCGGGCAGTCCAGAATATTGAAGATTTTTTAAATACTGGGTTTCAGGGATTTAAAAATCAAACTTGGTGGAAGTATGCAATAATGATGTAATAATGTGGGCCAGAGGCAATTTGGGCGACATCACACGTTGAAGAGTGCCTTCCTATTTTTTTAAAAAATATTCTGGGGAGGACATTTTTTGGTACATCACCAAGTCGAGGCTCATGGAGGAGCTGACATATAATGGATCAGAACACATAAGAATAAAGGAAGCAGAAGAAGAGGAGAGGGTGGAAACAACACACAGCAGGGATGAGGAGCAAAATAGAGGGAGACTTTGGACCTATAAGAGATGAGGGGTAGGCAAGAGAGGACAAGATGGTTTACAAAAGAAAGAAAACTACCTGGAAATTTATACGGAGATGGGCCTTGGGGAGGTGAACGAGGGTAGAAAAGATCCATGGTTTTGGATTGGGAACGATCTGAAGATGGTGGTGACAGCTGTCTTAAAAAACTGGAGGGAAAGAATGGATTGAAGATGATGTGGAAGTTGGTTCCACAGGTTGGGAAAGAGGAAAAATGAAGTGGGGTGAAGCAAGTGATTTCCTGGATATTGCAGCACCCTGACAACCTTTTGGGGGATGAGGGGGAGCATGGAAAGAGCAGAATGTGCAAGACCAGAAAGGAAAGTGGAGGCAAACAGAGAGACCCACTGACTTGTTTTTGCCAAATGGCAAGGTTGGAAGTTATTGCTGTTGCTTGTGAATTTTTGTCCACCCAAAGTTAACAAAGCATTCAATCTCATATTCGAGAAGTTGTAGGTAGTTTGTATGTCTGTACTTTATAGGACAGCTATTTAAACGTCGACCAACCACGTGATCTTTAGCAGACTCGTAGTTTCTCCACACACGCTTTGCACGTTGCAAAGTGGAGCCAGGCCATTCAATAAAGGCGTACGATTGCTAAACGCGTCTCAATTTCCATAACCCAAAATGACCACACCA
>JAXMNL010002347.1:204-11785 GCA_035128595.1 Eptatretus atami
TATCAACAAAATCACAAAAAAAAAAATCGAAAAATCCTTCGACTTTGCAAGTAATAGACCATAGAGGGGTGAAAACATAACTCTTCACCTTTGGTGGCGGCGGCTAATAAACAATGCCAAAGGTCGCTTTCAAACCCAAAGACAAGTTGTTGCAGGAGTCCTGGAGCAGAGTTTGACATAATCAGTCACTTTACGCTGTAAAGGTCCTGTTCGAGTGAAGCTGCCACTGACCTCAAAATAACTCTGGTCTCCTCGGCGTAATGCGCTCTCTCGGCTTTTGCATCCTCACTCCAAAGCAGCCGTTAAAGTGAATGTAACAACAATGTGAGTAAGTTGTTAAGTCGTCTATCAATTAACTCATTATACTTCACACTGCCTGACCTGGTGATGCCCTCACTCAGATCACCATATGCTCTGACTGCCTGTGTGCCTCACCACTGTTGCACCTCATTAATAGACTCACAATACCACCTGCACTGGTTTTATGCTTCGCTGTTTGGTTTCACCACTATCAACGATGCCTCAGCATACTGCTGACTGTGCTCTGTACTTCCCTCATCGCTGACTGCTCTATACACCTCTCAATGTTGCCCTCACTTGCTACAACATCCTCACCACTGCCTGCACTTGCTACGCCACCAAACCGGCTGCCAGCACTTGCTACGGGCCTCATGTTTCCTGCACTTGCCTAACATCCTCCCACTGCAGCACTTGCCTACGCCCTCACTGTTTTCCTGCACTTGCTACGCCCTCAACTGCTTTTCCTGCACTTGCTCGAGCCCTCACTTTGCCCTGCACTTGCTAAGCTTCACACATCTTGCTTGACAACTCTTCATACACCACTGCATGCACTCACATATTTTCAAATCAATGCCTGTCCATGTTAGCCCTCATCACTGATTATCTCGCATAGCCCTGAACCCTGAACAATCTCCCTCTGAAGACTCCCTGAACAATTGTAGAACTATATCTACAATTTTTCACATTCTCTAGCCTCCTGCAATGTCCCTATCCATTCCATCAACTTGTAGATAACAATCTCAGGTGTAGCAATTTTCTATAACCTTCTAAACCAACAGACTACCCTCTGTCTCCAAAAATCCCAGAATATTTTCCCATCAATATTTTCTTAAAGATCTTCATGTCCTTCTCCTTGTTCCTTGAATACCATTCATTGAAATGATTCAACCTCACTATGGCCTCACTGACACATCCCCACCAATTTTGCAGATTTACCCTTTAAAACCTGTTCAGAAAAGATTAAGCTACAACAAGAAAAAGAATCTTGAGAAACTGCTGTACAGGTTTTCCGCATAATGAGACTCCAGTTACTGCAATGAAAAATTGATACTAAAGTGAAGCCCAACAAGTCTTGGTTAATCTTGAGAAATTTATAGTGAAAAGGCAAAAACCAATTGCCTCTGCCTCACTCTGGAGATGTTCCTACCTACAGCACTTCCTTTAATAGACTTCAAAATCTTACTGTGAATCTGTGGAGCCTCGTGAGGGGTGACACCAATACCTCCGACACCACTTCTGCTTTTTTGCCAAGCTTTTTCCACATTTCCAATGGGATACCAGAATGACGTAAGGTGACCTTCATTCGGAATATATGTTTCAACCATAACGAGCTCAATTTGCCTAGAAAGAGGGGAGGATGATCGTGATAGAAAGTAGAGACAAAAACGAGTATGTCGGGATTCGGAGAATAATGAAAATAAAAAAAACAATAACAAATGCGGTAAATTTGAACAAGTCGCCAATTACAAATGATAAGAGATATTTGATAATATTACAGTGGCACGTAGCAGACCAGCTTTAGTTGATACTGTGAAGCTATTTATGAAAAGAGCACAAGACACCAAGTCTGGGTTATTCACGTGTGCTGGGCTTTAAATTGCAAGGAAGTGACACAAGGCACCGATTATAAACATTCAGTGTTTGAATGAACACAGATTTAAACATCCAGTGTTCCATAAAATTGCATACAAGATTATAATTAGAAGGGCACGGGTGGATGCGCATACGCTCCACCACATTAAATGTCTGATCCACAAGACATATTGGGCAGATTACATTTTTTGAACATATCATAGCCTAATAATATCAATTTTTGGTCCCATCTCTTAATGGTGGAGAACACTTTTAAAAATTAAATATCTTCTCCGTATCCATAATCCGCTGGAAATGCTGGAGTCGGCACCTTCACCAAAATCGAACCATTTGGTCGGGGTCACACCCTCCACCTGTCGCACAACATTTTGAGAGATCATGCCTATACTATAGTTTTAGCCATAATCTATCCATGATGAAGAATTTACTTTTAAGAAATTATCGGATCCGGATCTGGATTTGACTCTTCACCCAAAGTTGAAATCAATTCTTCCTTCTCATACTCCAATGTGTCCATCAAGTTTCGTCCAAATCGTCCACAAACTTTTCGAGATATCGTGATTAATATCATTTTTGGCCCTATCTCTCCATGTGGAAAGAATCATCACTTAAAAATTCCTAGTCGCCGATCCAGATACCAGGATTCACCACAAATCTAATCCGTTCGTCCTTCGTCACATAACCCCATTCCTCACCACCCAATTTCATCCGGATCTGTTCCATCAACTTTTTGAGATATCCTGCACAAAAACAGACACGACAAACAAAACAGCAAGACTAGGGGCGAAGCATAACCTCCTTTCACCTTGGTGGTGAAGGTAAACATTTCATGTTTTGAAGGGAGGGTACAGATTATAAACAATTCAGTGTTGAATGAAAGCAACCATTATAAATTCATGTGAATTGAGTAAACAGTTATATAAACATTCCCAGTGTGATGAAAGCACATTTATAAACATTCAATGTTGAATGAGTACAGGATTCTTATAAACATACAGTGTTTGAATGAAAGCCATTATAGAAACATTCATGTTGAATTAGACAAATAATACAAAAGCCCAACATATAACCATATGGTGAAAAAAAATGTTTTGCTCTTACAGTATCTATGTTTGAGAACTGTTTCCAAGGTGGCAAAAGGTTCCATACAATTGTCTGCACAGCAGATTGTGGAAAGTTGGTGAGTTCCCACATCCAGAACCCCCAACACTTCCACAAGCAGTTCCATCTTGCATCAACTTTCCGCCACTCCAACAATATCTCCTAATGAATTGATAAACAAAATAAACAAGTATTGAACTTGAGGATGAAATATTAAAGAATTTAGAAAGGGCAACTCAGTAGAGGCATCATATCCACTAGTAATGCCTGGACCACAAGAACATATTCGGGGCCCAATTATTTTTGAAATTCCTTGCTAATAAATATCTTTATGGCCGCCATCTCTCAATGGCTAAAAAATCACTTTAAAAATAAAAAAAACTCTCTATCTTCCAGCAGATCCAGATTCAGAGTCTTCAAACAAAACGAACTCAAATTTGTCCATGGCCACACCCCAGAACTGCCCCCAAATTCATCTGGATACCGTCCAAACGTTTTTGAGAATATCCTGCAAAAAGACAGACGAACAAACAGAAACAAACCACAAGAAGAAGACATCTATGGCCAGAGCACAAATACTTGCAAATCCAGAAAACAAATTTGGGACCTCAGAAAATAATTGGTGGGTTGAATTCAATGACCAAAATATGTAAAACTCCTCTTCAAATTTCAAAGTCAAAAATCGGATGAAAACTGACGAAATTTTTAGAAATTTGGCCCAACCTGTCTGGCCTTTTGGCCTGTGTTTGATCTCAAAATTAATAGGTGGTGAATTCCAGCGACCTGATGTGCAAATGGTCCTCAAAATTTCAAGTCCAATCGGATTCGAAAATTGTTCAATTTTTAGAAAAAAAAATTTTTGGCCCAAATTGGCCTTTTGGCCCATGTTTGATAAAATCAAATTAATAGGTGGTTTGAATCAACGACTGATAACGCAAATGGTCTTTCAATTTCAAGTCAATTCCGATCAAAATTGATAATTTTAGAAAACAATAAAAAAATTTGGCCTATTTTGGGTTGACCTTTATCGGCCTATGTTGACCTTTTTGACCCTAAGATACTCAAATTGTAATAGGGTGGATTGAATTCACTGACCTGATATCAAATCTTGCTCAAATTGCAAGGTCAAACGGATGAAATTAAAGGATTTTACGAAAAAATTTTGGCTAAAACTTGGCCTGTTGGCCCCTATGTAGACCTTTTCGGTCCGAGCCGAATCTTATGAAGTTCAAATGTGGGACCGGGTCGGAAGGGTCGGTGACCATTCATCCTCTGAATATTCCAGAAAACGATCGGTTGGAGGCGGTTTGGGCTGGGAGGCAAGCGGAAACAGAAAAGCAAACACCACAAACAAACGGAGGCGAATCAACGTACTGTTCCATAAAAATAAAGAATCTTTTTTGGCCAAGAAACAAACGAAATCTTGTCAATACTTGTCGATAAAAAATTTTTTTTCCAAAGTAATGAAAATCACTCACAGAGTGACATGTGTGCACAACAGAATGAAGTGGAATGGCCACTCGAAGAGTGCATACCTCCCGCCAGGCTGACAGTTTGCCATTTTGTATCCCACTTATTGAACTGGGAATCTGGACGAAAAACCTAATCTGCTTGTTCTTGTTCACCTAACGAACTCATCCACTAGTTTTGCATAGCTCGTTCACAACTTTTTGAGATATCATGATAATATATGTAAGTTTTTGGCGTAAATCTCTTAAATTTTAGAGAAATTTGGCGAGTGTTGACGTTTTGACCTTAAAAAATAATGGTGGGTTGAAATTCAATTGACCTGATATGGCAAATCCTATTAAATTTCAAGTCAATCAGATGAACAATTGAGGATAATTCAAATTGCCATCTAAGTTGTTGACTTAGTCTATGTTGAACTTTTGGGCGATGTTGAACCTCAAAAAATATTGGTGGTTGATTCAGTGAGCTGATATGAAAAATCCGATTCAAATTTTCAGTCCATCGGTGAAAATTGACAATTTTTAGAAATCGGCCTGGGTTGACCTCTTGGCCCGAAGTTGACCGAAAAAAATAATTGGGGGTTGAATTCAGTTGGAACTGATTTGACAAAATACTGTTCCAAATTTCAAGTCAATCGATGGAAATCCAAATTTTCGAAAAATTTCGCCCAAATTGACCTTTTGGCTTATGTTGCCCTTTTGCCTGTTGTTGACCTTTGGCCTGTGTCGACATCAAAAATTAACAGTACAGTTTGAATTCAGTGACCTCATATGCCAATGCTCTTCAAATTTAAAAGTCCAATTGGAATAAAAATTGAGGATTTTTTAGCAAACTTTAAAAAGTTGTTGCCCTTTGCCAATGATGACCTTTTGACTCAAAATAAATATGATTCTGTAAGACAGCCACTCCACTTTAAGTGAAGTTTCGTGAAGATCGTTTAAAATTGTGACCAGTAGGTAATATTAAAAGTGAAGCGAGAGATAACACAATAAAAACTCACTCATAGAGTGAACAACTTGGCAAACAGCACAAGTAGAATGGCACTCGGTAAAGCGCATATCTCTGCCAGGTGGTAACAGTTTTACGTTTTGTATCCCACTGATGGACTGGATCCGAACCAAAATCCATCCGCTTGTTATTGTCACCTATTCACTCATCCACTTGTTTTGTCATAACTCGTCCACACTTTTTGAGATATAGTGATATATTTTGTATTTGGTCCGCATCTAATCAATTTAGAATTCAGCCTGTGTTTTGACTTTTTGAACCATAAATTAATTGGTAGTTTGAATCAAGCAAAACCTGACGTGAAAAATGCTCTTCAAATTTCAAGTCAATCGGATGAAAATTGACATTTTAAGAAAGAATTTTTTTATTTGGCTTATTTGGGTTCGACCTTTGGGGCGAATGGTTGACCTTTTGACCTAAGATACACCTCAAAAGCCAATAGGTGGTTTGATTCACTGCCCTGATATGCAAAATCCTGTCAAATTGCAAGTCAATCGAATGAAACTTGAGGATTTTAGAAAATTCGGCTCAATTGGCCTAAGCTCTTCTATGTAGACCTTTTTGCGTCGCAAATTTTTATGAAACTTTCAATGCGGGAACCGGCGGCAGGGTCGTGACATTCATCTCTAATATTTCCAGAACGATCGGTTTTAGCGGTTTGGATGGAAGGCAAGCGGAACAGACACAACACACAAACAATAAATGGAGGCGAATGAACATGTCAAAAAATTCAAAATTGGCAAGTAACAAACCGGAGGCGTTCAACGTAACTTGTCACTTTTATTTATTTTTATTTTTGCCAGTAAACAGAACAGACAAAACAAACAGACAGAGGGGTGAAGAACAACCTCCCCTTCCACCTTCGGTGGTAGGTAATAACAGACAGAAACCAGAACTGCACTCTTTAACTGGCTGGCAGTGGGTGACCCGGGTACCAAGATGTACACTTTGATGCAACTCAATTTGATCCGGCCCACTTGACCCTGACCATGACGTTTATTAATCAAATTAATTCAGAATGTGATTCACATCAAATTCAATTAAATCAAAATGGAAGACAATATGTCGTCCTGTACTGGAAGTCCATCAAGAAGGAACCCAAACCAGCAGAAAGCAAAGATGAAGTTCATCAGGAGGAATCTGGAATAGGATTAAAATTCAGCTGCAACTCCTCTTAACTTCAAACCCATCCAGCCCAGCCAAGTGAGCCTTATTAAAATAAAAAAAACATCAAAAAGAATCCTGAATTCAAAGAAATGAAATCATTCTGGCTGCCAGCCCATGTGTCATCAGGTTCCTGAATAACCTGGTATCCAAAGGGCTTGGGAAAAACATTTTTGTGACGTTTCCCCTCGATCTGTCGCATTGTTCTGGGTAATCCCGATATAGCATTTCAAAGTTAAGTTTTAGGGTAAATTCAATATGGCCTGCCAAAAACCATGTTGACCTATGACATCATAAGGTGTGATCGTTTTTTTCTCATGGGGAGGGCTTATACCTGTAAAAGTTTGACCCTTGATCTGTTCAAGCTGTTTCAGAAATAAGATTTTGGTTTTTTTTAAAACAATATGGCTGCCGAACATGTGAACGATACATCAATTTTTTTTTCTGTGGTCTTTATCCCAGATGACTCAAACATTTTTCATACGATCGGATGTGTGTTATATGTAGTCATTATGACGTCCAAAAAGGCACCCATGACATCATAAAAAATTCAGTCCCCCATGAGGTACTTAACCGTGCAGTTCAATTTTTCCCTTCGTGGGTTGTTGGAGATAAAAGAGGTCGCAATGTTTTACCTTTTTTTCCAAAATGATGCTACAACACTGACTATGATGTCATAATTATATTAAAACATTCTCAATGAGCCAGTCGCTCAAACAAGTGAAAACTTTCCTGTGAATCCGATAGCGGCAGCAGAGAAAAACACTCAGTTCTGGTGCGGACAAACAAACAGACCGCACACCAACACCCTCTCTCTGGTGAGGGATAAACAAGACACAAGACTTTTACATTTTTACATTCCAAAACAAGAGGTGGGTGATGGTAAGCAATTCAAGCCGTACTCTGCCGTAAACACAAAAACAAGACTTATCTCCCGGATGATGATGCTGTTGGACGTGGGGAGGGGGAGGGTCGTGTCAGGTATGGGAACATGCGCTGGAGCAGCACGTCACTGCAATCCACGTTTCCGCCGGTACTGCCAGAGGCCTCTGTCTGATCATCCCCAGGCAGTGCCCTGGCCGAATCCCCATCTCCTTGAGATTGCTGAACAACCCTGATGCATCAGAAGGCATGTGGTCAAGTCCAATTTGTCCTCCACAGTCATGAGGCTCCTCCAATAAGATAATCTGGTGAGCAGGAGATCAGCGTCAAGGCAAAACGGCCCCAATGTCATAAAGCCCAGTTGACACTCATGACTATGCGGTAACAAATCTCATTTGATCTCTCTCAGCAAACTGCTCATTGGAGACAATGTCAGATTAGCGATAGTCCACGGATTCTCCGAAGAAGACCGGTACCAAGGAATTAAAGTCTCCGTCTCAGATCCCTGGTCAGAGTCCAAGTCTCACATCCGTAGAAGCAAGACAAGAAGCACAAGGACCTAAGACTAGGATTTTGTCTCCTGCACAGGTACCCGACAGGGGCACACCCCAGATCCAGTGAAATCCATGACTTCCCCAGACCCAACCCAGAACTCATTGGAACCTCGGCTCACAGCGAGCAGAGACATGAATATCACTTGCAGGTAGTGAATCTTCACGACTCAACATCCTCAATACAAACAGGTATACAGAAAAGAATTAGCATTCAAGAATGTCATTGAAACGCTGGATCTTAGTTTTGTCCCAGAAACCCTAATCCCAGCGCTCTAACTCCTCATTCAAAGCACTCGAGGGCTCCAAAAAAGATATCCGAGTCTCTGTAAAGATGACTGCAAATCATCCTTGCGATAATCAAGGTTCGAGATTTGGACATTCCATGTGATGCACCGCAGCTTGATCTCGTCCTGACATCCCCCCAGAATCATTCCCTCAAAGCGCTTAAAACGTGTGGGAGCCAGACAGACCCTGACAAACTCCAGTAACTGTAAATAAGTCAGAGATGGTACCACACATCTACAACACTCTCAGTACCAGAGTATGAAGTTCAGACATCAATTGATCAGTTTTGGGTGGCAACTCCGCGAAGACACAGGAATCCTCAAAGGGCATCCCAATTCATGAATCGACGCTTCCACAGGATCAAACATAGGATGAAGCAGCCCTGGCGAAAACCTCGCGGCGGTTCGGTGAGGCCCTGAAGAGCAAGGATACGTCAATCAATTGAACCTCTTTTGGTGCGAAGCCTGACTGCTCTGGAGCTGGTGGCTCAAAGCAGATGGTGGTGAACCCCATACATTATCTGAGCAAAAGACCTTGCAAGCACTGAGAGCAGTGTCACCCCTCGTTAGTTGTTGCAGTCTGGCCATCACCCTTCCTTTCCAGCGAGGGACCAACAAGGCCCCTTTTCCATAGCGAGGAAAGACGCCTGTGTTCCAGGCAAGAGCGCAGAACTGCATGCAATGATGAGCACAGCATTTCCACCCCTTGAGAAATTCAGACATGGATGCCACAGATTCCAAGAGGCTTTACCCCCATTTTCAACAGTTCACCACAGCCCAGTGTTTCCACAACGAAGGTAGATCACAGTTGATTGGAGGGTCAGCAATAGGGATAGATACACCCCACTAACAACCAACTTCCGCAACTGGTGGATCAGCCTGGTACTGCCGCCAAAGTACTAGCCGACAGACTTAATTCGGACTCCTCTGTCCAAGAGAGCCCCCATTCGATGCTCTAATTGCAGTACACCATTATGGTCTTGAGGAATGCATGCGCGAATTCCCATGTGAGCAGGGGAGAATCACTTCACAACAGTGATGCTCGACCTCCTCAAATATTCCTTCACCACAAGGCTCCTTTGTCCACTCCTCAGCACACGTGCGCTTTTACGCCTCAACTCCGTGAACAGGCTCAGGCTCTGCCATTAAGCCTGGCCCTGAGATCTGGTCAATGGTACCCACTGTCCTTGGGAGTAAAATTTATTCTTCGCCCGCGGTGAGTTCAAGACTCCACCGGCAACATCAAGGATCGGTGGATTTTGAAGAACTCTAGCACCCTCTTCAGGATTGGCTAAAGCACTGAGATCCCCCCAAATCCGACTCAGCTGTTCGCAAACTCCTCGGCTTAACCCTCTCCATCTTTGAGTTGCCAATCAGTTCTAGGTGGAATGGTACCATTCCCCAGATTTAAGCTGCCAACTTCAAAGAGTTGCTACCACAAGCCTGTGGGCAGTTATGGAGGCCTGAGCACTGTGGTGGGCCTGCAGTTCTGGATCATCCTGCCAGCGACCACACACCGAGCATGTGGTCAGTCTCCTTTGCCACACCACCGCGCTGGAATCAAATCCGCGTTGAGTCTGTGGTGCTTAAACCCATGAAACGGACACCCTTAAGTCCATGACTTTTGCAAAGTCAGGAACATCATGCTTATTCGGTTCACAGTTACATACCCAATGGGCGACCAACAATGTTCAATAATTATCCCTGTCAATTCCAGTCGATGCATTTGAAATCCCCCAAGACAGAAGAGTGTCTCGCCTGGGGCACTGATCAAACACAGACTCGAGAGTGGAGTAGAATGCATCCTTCACGATGAGAACACTCGCCTCAGTTGGAACATAGACAAGCGACCGGGGAATACGGGCCCAAGGAGTGACAAATCTTTATCTCATAATACTCGTTGACTGGTGTTACCTCATTACCATTGGAATCAGCTTGGACACAGCTACAGCAAACTCTGTGTATGGCTAACCATCAGAGTGACCAGCAAAGAGCAGGTGTACACCGCCATGATCTTCGACAGCATCCAGTCTCAGAACCTTAGAGAGTGCTGCAATAACCGATGTTCAAATGCTTGACCCTCAAGAAATGATAAATAGAGAGAGGTGGTCATCCTCTTAGAAATGGACATTCCACTGCCATCAGGTTAACCCAAGGAGAAACCGCCGTCTGGTGGGCCACACCTCAGCAAAACCCCAACACACACTCGCAAATTGACCCGCACGTTACCCCTGTGGTTTTTTCTCCATATGCAATAAGAGTGGGGGCTGAAGGATTTCCCCAATCCTGTCATCCCTCAGATTGCCTGCAAGTAGGAGGTCACCCACGCAGTGGATTTTCAACTTTCTTATGGTTCCTTGGTGTTTTTTGGAGTGAAGGGTTTTACGGTGCCAGAGTGAAATCCTGCCACAATCCTCCTCAAAAAAGTAAACCCAACTGCAGAGGACATCTGCAGACACAGTTAGGCACTTTATATGAATGGCCGTTGGCTCACAAGGCTTCCTCCGCCCTTTGACAGGTTTTGTATTTAATCTGCTGGGTGTCCATTCCATACACTCTCTCACACAGGAAACCTTGATGGGGGAGAACGGTTTCGTCTGCACGACAACCCGACCATGAAACGGTCAATGATACCTGAAATTTATCAATGTATATGTATAGAATCGTTTCTATATGTGTATGTATGTATGAATGTATAATGTATATCATATTATATATTATATATATATATAATATATATGTATGTAAATGATACCAACAGAATAGCAGTTTACATGATACCTGTAGTCAAGTCAAAGATCTGATCTCCGACTGACCTTGACAAGTATGGGTGAAAGCGGTGAAGGATCACTTAAAAAGTTAAACAATTCTCGTATCCAGAATTGGATCTTCACCACAATGAATTGATTTGTCCCTTTTCACACAACCCAATCTGTTTTCCAAAAGTTTCCTCCGAATCCGTCCATGAACTTTTTTTGAAATTCATGCTATGTGGGAGCTGTTGACCAGCTCCCAGATGAGAGCGCCATTTGTTATAAGATACCTTTTCTTAAATGGAATGATTTAGCATTTTAATTGATTAATTGAGGAAGCCAAAGCATTTAAAAAGCTCTCAGTAAGCTACAGTTTTGATTGTTGGTAATCAAAGCAAGAAGGCTATCTCTCTCTCTCTGTCACGCAGCTAAACATCTGGCTTTCTTGCTGGCCTTGTAACAAGATTCTTTG
>JAXMNL010002348.1:1246-12721 GCA_035128595.1 Eptatretus atami
AACTATGCAGTGTACGATTTCATCTAATGAAGGTTTTGAACAACTTCCACCGAAATAATGGAAAATGAGGAGAACCCAGATTTGGGTGATTGGGCATTCAACACATGATCATGACATGACCCATTTCCTGAGGAGATAAGATGAACATGTTAGAAAGAGAAAAAGAAGAAAAATACCCACTGAAGAGAAGGTTGGCCAAGTCAAACCCCAGCAAGAAAGAAAGAGAATGATTTGTTCCCAACCTATATTTCCGCAGGGCGCTCATGTCTGCCAACAACCCCCTTCTGTAAAACTAACAAAATCATGATCACTGCTCACTCTTCACATCTTTCATTCCCCTCTTTTTCCCTGCCTTTGGAGTAAACTCCCTCACTCTGGCACAATCCCATTCTTTTCCCTCGCAGGCCTACAAAACCAGCTGTTCACCCACACCATCTTGTCGTCCGCCATCACAAATCCTCGATCTTTTATTAACCACCTGTTAATCTCACCACAGAACTCACCTCCTTCACATTCCTGCTTTCCTTCCTGAAAGTCCGCTGTTTAATGTCCATCTTGTATACCCCATGTTCCCTGCCCCTTCCCTCTCCCTTCCACAGATCTCCTCTGTTTCTCTGATCTCTGGGGGGGGGTCTCTGTTCCCCACTGTTTTGTCCTTCTCTCCCGCCCCTCTATCTCATGCCCCCCTTGCTGTGCGTTGTTATGTTAGCTCTCATACGAGTTCAACAAGTAATATAACAAAAAAAAAACCTTATGATAAGTACAAATTAAGAAAGCCCCTGATGTGCAATAAATGTTTTGCTGTGTCTTAACAGACATCGACGAGTGTGAGAATGAAACCCTTTGTGGAGAACATCAATATTGCATAAACCTAGAGGGCTCCTTTGAATGCTTTTGTGGACCGTGGCTTCCAAAAACTGCCGATGGAAAGCTGTGTGTTGTAAGATTGAACATATAAGATATTCTTTCAAAGACATAATTTGTTGAAAGACTTAATGCCTTGACCTACATTTATACCTATCTTTATACACAAGTACATTTCAAAATAGGTAACCAGCGAATTAAGAAAACTTAGCATTGTCATGGACAGAAATGACTACTTGATGTTTATTTGTGAATATGATGAAATAATCTTAAGAAATATGGTTATATATTGGGAATATGATGAAATATTTCAGAATATGATGACATACACAAGAAGAACTTCATCAACAATCATAAAAAATGTCTTGTGTTTTGTTGAGAAGAATGCTTGGGGGAGCTTTGTGGTAAGTCCCTGTTTAATGCTCCAGATGTGGATGAGTGTAACGTACTTGGTGGACATTTGTGGAGAAGCTCACTGTGAGAATGTGGAGGGAAGCTTCTATGCCTGTCCTAACAGCAACGAGGAATTTGAACATTAGCACAAGCAATGCATACCCGAGTTTTTCAAGGTATTTTTGTCAATTAATTGGCAACATTATTTTCAGAGTAAATCAAAGTTTAGTTGGTAAAAAATAACCTTATTATTTTCTCGCTATTGTTTCCATGTTTCTTTTGGTCATCTGCTTTTTGTTCCTTCTTTTCCCTCCCTTTAAACCTCTATCTTATATATCTCTTTTCTCCACTTTCATTCCCTTTTATCTTTTTTGATTTTGCTTTATTTTCAGAATTATATTTCCTTAATACATGTTTTTAAGATTCTTATTCTCTGTATTTCTTTGCAGTAGTTTTAATGCACTGTAAGAAAATATTTACAACTTTAACTTAAATATATGAATTGGGCTTTACAGAAGAGAATCTTCAATTTTGGTGATGTTCCAATGAAAACACTCACAGGAGAATTTAATCAAGGCTCAAGGTGTGAGAATTAAATAGGTAATATGAATGTCTTCTAAATATAAAGGCATAAAACTGAAACTTTCTCATTTATTGTATGTTTGAAGAACGAAACGTCATGCATGTTACACGGTGCTTATTCACGATCCTCAAGAGTGCTGCCACAAACTTCACTCAGCAACTGACGCTGTTTTCACAACGCATTTCAAATTTAAAAACAAAGGTTCCCTCACCATTATATAAACAGTGTGAAAACGAGCAATGAATAGGGACCATAAAGTGACACGTCCGTGTTGACAACAAACGATTAGCAATGATACCTGGCCCGAATGATTGCAGGAGCACAAGTCAATGCATAAAATTTATTTGACCTCCCTGTTTTCACCCAATTTTTGGTTCTGCTATATTAAATGGTAGAGGTAAATTTTGTTTGAGGAAATACGCGTGATTTCTCTAACATATAATAGTTATTTTTAATGATACAACCTCAAGTTTTGGTATATTGTTTTGGTTGAAATATTAATTGCGTCAGCCAAAGTTGTTGGAACAGGGTCTGCGTGGTAATGGAGAATCATCTGACCAGAAGTTCATGTCAAGACCTGAGAGACTGAGGAGGATACGCTTACAAAACAACAGGTCAGCAACCAATCTTTCCTACAAGCTCAAAGCAAAAATACAATTGTTTATCAAAATAATTTTAAGATCCAACATGCATCTGGTTTTATGTGGCAAAAATGTCAGTCAAAATGCTAAATGTCTAGCCACAGCTGCTTACTCAAGAAAAAAATTCTAAATCATTTGAATTTGCTGAATTGATGGGAGCCAAATGTTGTTTGCAAAATTGATAGGGGTTTAAAAATGTTGTTATTAGTTGGTATTATTATTTAAAATAACAACATACATTGTTATTAATCAGTCGGAAGATAGATAACAAATCTGAAAGATAACGTAATGCTTCATTGGTTTGTGTGGTGAGGCGAAACACAAATGGGTTTAATGTGGCATGATTGTATCTACCTTGTGGGTTTTCAAATACGATCTGGCCCTCAGCCCCCACATACAAGTTGGTGTGGTAATTCAGCCGTTATATTAGCCGAAAAAGCTTCAAAGTCACGAAGTGGATGAAACAGGTGATGTGTGGGTTGATGAGCCCCAACAAAGGTGAAAAAAAAGTCGGTAGGTTTGCTCTGCCTTCCAATCACCAGTTGAAACCACTAGACTCCTTTCGAAGAGACTGGAAACCTCCCATGCCTCGGGGTTTGTAACTTGAGTCTGAAGGATTAACTTGAGTCGCAGGGCTAAATGACTTCTAGAAGGTGCTAGAGTCACGATCTTGGGATCCATTATAGGGGTTTTTTGAAGGACGGCGAGGTTCAATAGTTTCATTTTCAACACCACCTGAGGTCAATCTCAAGGTCAAAAGGTCATATTTCAAGGCCAATACTGGAATCTTTGCGTATTTTTTTGCCCGTTTTTGTGTCCTAACTCATAAACGGTGAGGAGAGGCTGACTGTAATAAGATGCAAGTGTGTAGAGCTGTCAAACTTTGATATTTATTGTCATATATCGTATTACATAAACATTATATCATGTCACAAGCACTATGCCTATTACAACTATGTCTATGTCTATCACTAGTTGGAGAGGCTTTTCTTTTCCTCCTGAGGCATCCCCAAAGATTTTTTTGTCACTTACATTGAGGACATGAGCTTTCAAATAGAATGTTAGCTAAAGTAGACATACAGCATTACTACTATAGCTAAAGGTGCATCTACCAGAGGATAACAGCTCAGCAAAAATGAAATCTGGCAACGGCATTTTAAGTCTTTGTCATACAAATTATAGGCATTATGTACAAAAAAGACATGGTTGACAATATTGGCACAGCTCAGCCACCTCTATTCCAAGATTATCTAGAACTCAGAATGAACACCTCGTTACCATCTTCATCGTCATTGATCTCCTCCATAACTAGTGCTATCGCCATATTTATGGAACAAGGTGTCCGGCACAATAAACTACTTTATGCTTAAGGGCATCGTCAGACCCAAGAGATCCTGGTGTCTTGAAGGAAGTAATTCTCGTCAATGAGTTCACTTCGCTTCAATTCTGGATTTATGGAAGTTGTACAGTTCTTGTCGCAAATCAATCACGAGAACTTAGATATTGGGGCATAATGTTCATGCTTTATTGAGTGTTGGCAAATTTACATTTTAGCGCAGCCAAATAATGATCAACTACAATCAATCTAGTAAAGTTCCCACCGCTTTTTTGACCTGGCTTGGCCGAGAAAACTTTTCAAGGCTTCATCTGCAATATAGCAGTGAAGAATGTAGTCAAAAGTCTTTCTCTGCCTAGATAGATGCAGCTCTGCGACAGAAGGAAGGTGAAATGAGGAAGCTCGTGTGCCTCATGTCATCCTAACAGAGATGGCTTATTAGCAAGGCTGAAGAATTTCCTTGCTTGTGCATTCATAGATGTTTACCTGGTCAGTTGGATCTAACTGGGACCATTTGAGAGCAGGCTGTTCTCTGCAAAGGAGAATAATGTCGTTTGGGCAACCTCAAATGCCATTCTTTTCTCAACTTTATTCAAGAATAAGAATCCAAAAGGTGAGTGAACTTGTTGGAAATGAAAGAACTGCTTGACAGTTTTGGCAGTAGCATCAGTTCTTGATAGGTAAGGTTTCCTGGTCTTTATGACGTTAAACCAGGAAAATAGGAGCTGATTTTAGCACAGAATGGTCGAAATCCTTGGATATTGTCCTACAGTCAATCAGCTGGCCTGCATCTTCTAGCTCCTTGATTCTGACGTAGAAGATGATGTTGGGGCTGGGGCTGAGGTCCCTGCTTCAAAGCTGATTTCGGTACTCCAGGAAATATTGAATGGGGGGGTTTCTTTGGGTCGTTTGCCACCCCTAAACTGACACCCAATCAACAATTGAAATGTCTCACAAATATATATCTCCTTTTAGCACCTCCAAGCTTCTTCTCTCATTTGGCATTGTCCAATATCCATCTCTCCCATCCTCAGGATCCTTTGGATGGAATGACCTTACATAAGGAGCGTCCCATCATATAGTTTCCTCAATAAAAAACAAGCAAGCTGCAACGACGTGGCATATTGTCACAAAAGCAGGGAAAACAACACAAAGATCCTGTGAGATCAACCAGCTGGACAGTTTCCTGAAAAGAAGAAACAAACAAAACATCAATTAGTTAACATGAATAGAAATCAGCAAGTAGGTTGCAGTAGGTGCATCAATGTCATGTTTTGTCAATAGACTTTACAAAAGTTTTTCCTCCTATGAGTTAGGAACACAAAAACAGGGCAAAAAATACCAATTCAGTAATTTGACCTTTTGAATATGACTTTTGACGTTGAAGATGACCTCAGTGGTGTTGAAATGACACTATTGAACTCCAGCCAGTCCTCAAAACCCTATAGTGGATCCCGAGATCGTGTCTCTAAGCCTTCTAGAAGTCATTTTAGCCCCCGGACTCAAGTTAATCCTTCAGACTCAAAGTTACAAACCCGAGATCGTGAGTTTCCAGTCCTTCTCTATAGGAGTCCTATGTTTGAAACAATAGCTATGGCCTTTCGTCGTGAGGGCTTTATAACAGGCACGAACCTCCTCAGGACTTGATTCTGATTCTCCTATGATGCGCTCCTCCTCCAGAGCAGAAGTTCTCATTGCTCAGCCCCTCCCCTGTGGTGAGAGAAGCAAATCCCAACATAATCTTCATCGACCTCCTAAAATCCCAACTTGCAAAGCATGGTCCACAATCTGTTTGCCATTGCTTAAACTAATTTCAAGCCTCCCGTTGAAAACCTCTGAAATCAATCACTGCCTCAGACCAAAAGTTGATGGAGATGAGATGATGGAGAATGAAAGTGCGGGCTGTGCAATGCGGTTCTAATAAAGTCCAGTTTCATCGAGGTTAAAACACCTGGGTTGGTGTAGTAACTCATCCACAATCACCTGATTTAGAAGACAGCTGGAAAAATGTTCGGCAGACGAGCATAATCTGCAGCAGCAGCTTCCTCCCCAGTCCAACTTGAGATCGATGGAGTGCAAAAGACAACTGGGAATCATTGGTATACTTTGTTACATTGGCCAATGGAATCTCACTCAGCCTGTCTCTTGAATGTCCTTCCAGACAAGGAACATGTTCTGTTGGTTCTGATACTCCTATCGCACAGTGGATAGCATTTTCTCAAAAGCATCAGGCTGAGATCTAGGGCAGTTAGGGAACACTGAGATCGTCATTGTCTGAGCGCTTTTACGGATTGTATCACAATTGTCAATAATGTTTCTGTTCTGTGATGGAAAATAACTCAATTTCCACATGATCGATCGATCAGCATACCAAAGGAGAATTTTAATTTTGTATATATGTAGGAAGAAACATTTCAATGGATTCACTGAAACATTCAAAATGAAACTTCACTGAAACAGAAGCCAGAAGTAATCCCTCTTATACCAATTCGGACATCCAAAAAGGAATGGGGAGAAATTGCAAATTCAACCATGGGATGAGCTGAGATAAGCACTAGGCATAAAATTTTCTCAGAACTCAATACCGTGGCGCAACTTTGGGTGGAAGGGAGAGAATGAACACAATCATGGCAAAATTTGCAGTGTTAACACCAGATCACCGCTGTTTCTATGCAGCGAGCAAAGACTCTTTTTCAATAGTAGATATTCCTCTTATAATTATGTAGGTTCAAAAGAACTTTTGGGAAAGGAAACATTACTGACAGCCAAATTCGAACTATAGTAAAAATTAAATTTATAAGGTACGCAGCACATTTCAACAAATTTAATATAAATTGAGAATAAATGATATAAATATTTTTCTTGCCACATCCCCGCCCCCCCTCCCCTTTTTTTTCCCCTATCAGGAAAATTGAATAATCATATTACCATGATCACAATTCCCTGTCCTTAAAGGAGAAAAGATATCCCTTACACACAGTTCACCCACAATAATGGCAAGCAGAGCACTCCATTAGGAAAGATGCTGGAACGACGGTCATTTCATAGTGTCCGCAGCCAGGTTAGTTGAGTGGTTTCCATTTAATTAATGACTTGTTCATCAGCAGGTGTCCAAATTGAAAGACCTGCTACCCGAGGCAGAAAAGATAAGAGGGTCAGGGTGCAGATAAGAGCAGCACCCAACGGGAAACCACTGTTTAGGGGGCTTTAGGCACGCACTTGAGCTGCAGAGAAGGTAGATATTGGGCAGGTACGAAGCTGGCTCGACATTTGGTTGGCAGATGATACTGGGTTGAAGGAGACGAAGAGATACGAAGATATACAGCAGAGATTCCCAGCCCCAGCAAGGTTTGTGGCCTCGTAGCAGCAAGTACATCAATCAGGTTTGGAATTCACCAAGCGAGGCTATGCATGTTGGAGGTAGCTGCAAATGGCTCTCACGGAGCCCCACTCCACAATAACACACGTTGCAGATGACTCCACCGTATGGGACCTTGAGGGCCTTCCATTGCGGCATTGATATGACACGGCAGTTCACATGTGTCTGCAGAGCAGCAATTTGCGAGTGGTGGGTCGGGTCGTTCCCCTAGGCAGGGCATCATGCAATGGTGACATTTAAGTCTTTGACCCTTTGCTGGGGTTTGACTTGGCCAACCTTCTCTTCAATGGGTTATTTTTCTTCTTTTTCCTCTTTCTATCATTGTTCATCTTATCTCCTCAGGAAATGGGTCATGTCATGATCATGTGTTGAAATGCCGCAATGCACCCAAATCTTGGTTCTCCTCATTTTCCATTATTTACGTGGAAGTTGTTCAAAACCTCCATTAAGATGAAATCGTACATCTGCATAGTTCAACTGCTCTCAACACTCCGAAAAAAACAAAAATCAAGGTTAATCAACTAATTATTAATTCAATTAATCAAGGAAAACATAAAGTTGGGACTCATGTATTTCAATGACTCAACAAAGGTTCTTGTGGAAGCATTAAACGTACATTTAGTGGTTATATCAATTTTACCTTTCCTTTCCTCTTTTTTTCTCTCACCGCCTAAATGAACTGCTAAATATAAAGAAATCTCAAGTTGTAATGGCTACTCAAAACAAATAGATCTCATTTGCTATTTCCATGTGGAAAGGGCAGCAGTATATTATCAGGGTTCCAATTTGCAATCCACAATTTTGTCCACCATCCTCCAAAGATCCTTCCAGACTCCAGTCAAGAAGAAATATTCCATCATCTGGTACAATATTTTATGAAGGTTAGCATCTCTCTTCTTCTAATTTTCAATGTATTTTACACTTTGTCTGAGCTAAAAGTTACAACAACTCAAACCCCAAGGACAGGCTCCCCCCTTTTGGGAGCAAGGTACCAAATCTAGCGATTCGATTTTGCACCAGTTACATTATGAACATTTGCAATCCATTTTAACAATCTATCTGCTAAACAAATCCAGTTTCATTCACAAAAGCAGTTCCAGAGGCCAAACTGCCATATTTATTTTATTTATTTCCCAGCTAAACTATCAATTCCATAACTGAGGAAAGATGGTCAAGTCATTGTTAGACAATACTCAACTTACTTAAGTAACCATACAAGAAAGTTACACTTAAATCAAAAATCACCCAACTCTGTCCAATTAATACAGGAACCAAATAAATGGGTATTATTTTACTGCTGCTTGTGGCATCATTGCACGATTTTCAATAAATATATTTCACTCTGACCTACTTAACATTCATTTTCACATGCTAATGCCTTCTGTACAAGAATTGAATTCTTGTTTTATCTTTTGGGGGGTTTGTCTTTCCACAAAATCTGGAGATTTTACCTTAAATTACAGTTCGGACCAGTTAACCCAGCTACCTAATCAGTGAGAGCAATACAAATACAATGCATGGTGCAATTGCTAACTCCTGTGAATTGATTTTCATAAATGCTGTTGTCTAGCCCATTCTTTCAAGCCATTCATTCATTATGGTTATGTAAAATACCAATGCTGATTTCCTCTATGTGATTTCCCTTCAGTTAACTTATGATCCCTAATATATAAAATATATAAAAAAATCAATTCCTGATCAGTTCAAGTACTCTTCGGAGAATTTGAATAATGCAAACAAACCTCAGTGGTATAGTTCGCTGGAGCTATCTTTTTATTTTTCGAAATGATTTTTTTCTCACGCGCTGTCACAACGGGACCCAACGGGTTCACGGTATCTGATGAACACTAAAAATCTGTGCTCCAGTGTTCTCAAATGAGTTCTTTTATGAACTGAGTCTGAAATAATCAACTAAGTTACCGTACACAAACTTCCATTAGTTACCAACTCTTCCCCATGGTTTTATGGATATGACAACAAACGCCGGTGGGGCGTGCAAACATATCACGAGTATCAACTTGTTGGTCCGATGACGCATAAGAGTATCCCACACGGACCATACAAGGTCAAAGCACACTGGTAATTCAAAAGCCAGGTTGCAGATTATTACATTAATTAAACAAGGAGTAATGAGGGTAATTAAACAAAATAGCAATGGCTAATGTCACACAAGGCGATCCTTTTGTTGGAGTTCCTTTCTCGGGACTTTCAGTCTGGCGAACTCCCCCAGAGTGAGACTGGAGTCCACGCCGCTTCGGCCTTGACAATTTTACCAGCAGTGGCGAGTATGCTCTTCGGGAAAAGGAAACATTTACTGACACCATTCGCACTACAGTATCAAAAATTAAACTTATAAAGGTACCAGCAACAATTCACAAGTAATATAATTGAGAATACACATGAACTATAATTTATTTTTTTTCCACAGTTCTCAACTGAAGAATGCCACGAAATCCCATCTCCTCTTTGAATATCAATGCTGCGCTCACCTTATCAAATCCGATCTAAAACTTTAATTTAATCGACTCCAATGAATGAGTACTTTCTTGACTTATTCACTTGATGCAATATCTTCAATGCCAATGTGTTTTCACGCAGTTTGCAGCCATCTTTTGGCACTGTGAGGTGAGGAGGCACAAACGACTCGCTCAGAATGACAGAGCAGAACGACTGCTAGAAGAAGAGCCAGAACGACTCGCTCAGAAAGACGGAGCACGAATGACTCACTCAGATGACAGAGCACGAACGACTTGCTCAGAATGAAGAGCACAAACGACTCGCTTCAGAAAGACGGAGCACAAACGACTCGCTCAGAAAAGACGAGAGCACAAACGACTTGCTCATAAAGACGGAGCACGAACGACTTGCTCAGAAAGACGGAGCACGGACAACTCACTCAGAATGACGTCGTTGGAAAAATTTCTTTGTTTGAGTGAAATGATTTGCTCAGAATTATGTAGCATCGTTGTGTTGTTGAATTAAATCCGTGTGGAGTAAAATGCATTATCAAAACACACGTTATGCGAGGGTCACCTGTAAGTAAAAGGAGCTCAGTCTCGGCGTGCCTGCATGGTGTCATCCTGCATGTGTCAACGTGGGTGGCTTCAAGTAAAATATAAAGTATGCTAACATTGAAATAAACATGTACATAAAAGCAAATACGGTATAACAATAAACAAAAAGTCAAGACTTTACTTTTTAAATTTATTAACTAACGGTGAGATGGGTGAGGATAAACATAATACGTACTGCCAGAATAGAAAACACAAACTTAACTCGGATATGACGATGATTGCTGCTAGAGGGGGAGGATGGAAGTAAGAAAGATGTGGATGTTTGAACTTGTGATGGCTGTTGGATCATCAGTAGCATGACAAAAGTTGCCTGCTGCATGCCACAGAGGAGAAGGGTAGATGATCTTTACCACCTTGAGCCGGAGCAAATCTTTCCTGCTTGGACTGAAGGTAAGAGATGGCATCCTCTTCCAGAATAATCCGTCTCTCATTTCGTGAAAAACCTGCTCTGGCATAAAATCCGTTGTTCCGATTCGTTCCATGAGCTGCGGTGGTTTGTTTTTCACTAATTTAAATTGAATAATCAATTACAACATGATCACCATTCCCTGTTCCTTAAGGAGAAAAATATCCTTACACAAAGTTCACCCACAATAATGGCAGCAAGCACTCATAGGAGAAGAATGCTGGACGACGGTCATTTCAATAGTGTCCCAGCCAGGTTAGTGAGTGCGTTCCATTTAATTAATGGCTTGTTCATAGCAGGTGTCACGAATTGAAAAGACCTGCTACCCGAGCAGAAGACAAGCGGTCAGGGTGCAGATAGAGCAGCACCCAACGGGAAACACTGTTTAGGCACTCCTTGAGCTGCAGAGAAGTAGATATTGGCAGGTACGAGCTTTGGGCTCGAATTTGTTGCAGATGATACTCGGGTGAGGACACGAAGAGGACTCGAGATATACACAGAGATCCCAGCCCCAGCAGAGTTTGTGCCTCGTAGCAGCAGTACAATAGTAATCAGGTTTGATTCACCAAGCGAGCTATGCATGTTGAAGGTAGCTGCAATGGCTCCATGAGCCCACTCGCACAATTGAACACACGTGCAAGATGACTATCGCCGTATGGGCCTTGAGGGCCTTCGTTGCGCATTGTATGACCACGGCAAGTTCACAATGTGTCTGCAGAGCAGCGATTTGCGAGTGTGGTCCGGGGTCGTCCCTAGGCAGGCATCATGCAATGGTGACATTAAGTCTTTGCCCTTGCTT
>JAXMNL010002349.1:872-11989 GCA_035128595.1 Eptatretus atami
AAAAGAGAGAGATGGCCTCATGACCGGTGTTCGGGGAAGAAACATGTAAGGCTTCCCCTCGTACAAACTCGACCCCGGAGCCGTAACAATATTAACATCAGGTCCTGGCAGGATGCCGAGAGTTACAGACACACTCACCTCTAAGCTGTCGGCCTGGTTTGAATCACAACCAGCTGTAAATTGCTATCCCGGTGTTTTCAATGTCGGGTGATTCATCAAATTTGTTGTGCGCGTCCCTGACAATCAAGTTCATGTCGACTTCCGGCCAATAATCCAACAAGGAACCCGGCAAATGTAGAATATTGTGGCGTTAAAGCATAATAATAATAATATATTAACACACAGCTTTGCACCGGCGTGTGCTCTGTGCACGTACACGTGACCAACCCACACTCCTGACCACCCCTGAGGAGAACGGGTGTTCCAGTCCAATAAAATTAAAGAAGATACAACAAGAACATCCACATCGATCGACGTGACAAGGTTTGTCTTCTCTAACCTGACGTATTGCACTGACAATCAAGAAGCCAAGCAAGAGCAAATGCCTCACGGAAAGAAAACTACCACAATCCATGTCGGAAAGGATTCATCCAACCTATAATTTGTGTGCCAACGCAATGTTCAGGTGTAATCATGTAATTGAAATAAACAAGGTTGTAAACGCTGGAGGAAGAAAAAAAAATTCAGAAGGTTTACCACCGTGGTGCGTCGTTTTTTACACCACCTTAGTTTACACATTACATAAGTAATCCGTGGCTGTTGTTTGTGCCCTTTATGACGTCAATAATAAAAAACAAGTAAGTTTCTGTTTGGAAAGATTTTTAATTTTGGTTTGACGTTAGCAAGGCAGACATCTTAAAGACTCACATCCGTGTCCAAAGGAGGCGATGCAGTCTGGCGTTTCTTTCTCGCGATGCTCGGCAGCTCAGCCTCATCCTTGTGTCAAATGAACGTCTGCACCGCTTTAAAATTTTACCCGACGATGGCTGGATAGGAAAATTCACATTTCAGCTGCTACTCCTGCCCTCAACCCATCCAGGCACAGCCAAGTGAGCCTCATTCAAAAATAAATAAATAAAATCAAAATAACCCATATCAAAAAAATTAAAATAATTCTGGCTGCCAGATCATGACATCTGATCAAGTTGAAATTTTAAATTGTATATCCCCAATCACTAACAAGATCATCATTGTGAAGTTTCACGTCGATTGATAAACGTTTCCCAGAGAAAACATTAATTTAATATTTTTAATTTTATCCAATATGGCAGCACCTGTAACCTATCAATTATTCCAAAACAAACTTGAACACCGTGGTCTTGGAACTTTTGTGAAGTTTACCCTCAATTGTCAGCTGTTCTGGAGAGGATTATTTATTGGTTTTAGGGTGAAATCCATATGGCTGTTCATCCACTTGACCTCTGATGACATATGGTGGTCAACCTTTTTGTTCGTCACTGATACGTGTTAAGTTTTTGCCTCATCTGTTCAAACACAACTTAAGAGAAGAAGATTTTTGAAGGTGGTGATTTTTTATTTTTTAAACAATATGGCTGCAGAATCCACGTGACGCAATGACGACATCAATTTTTTTTTTTCTCGTGGACAATTTTAATTCACGAGATCCATACATCCATGGGGACCATACTCTGTGCAGAGCGTGGTGTGCCGAAGCAGTCTCCTTGGATTATTGGACACAATCCTGGACGGGTCGCCACTGGATACCATCAAGCTGGCACTCATTTTGCCGACCTCAGAATGATGAAACAGGCAGAGTCAACCCCACCTGGTATTAATTCAACAGCTGGGTGTGGTTTTAAACTCAGGATCCTAGATCCCAAGCCCAACCACCCACACATGGAAGCACCAACCAGGCAATCCGAGATACCCTCAAAAATGTTCATACTGGAAGATGTGGCATTCTACATATGCAAATTATTGAAGTCATAACGAAGGCATCTATGACCTCATCAAAAAAAATCAACACTTATTTCCATGAGGAGTACATGCCGTGTGCAAGTTTCAATTTGTCCTTGTGTGGTATTCAGAGATACAGAGGTCCAATCATGGAAGGCTAACCAACTGAAGGTATCTCAGTTTCCGTCCACAAGATCGGAAAAATGTGTGTCTACCCTCAGGAGAGCCAGAAAAGCATAATCTTTCTAATCCTAAGTCTGAACCTCAAACCTCTCTCGCCTCCTCAAAATTCCTGTGGCATCAAATCAAATCTGTTTCTGGTGTATGTTCCCCCTCCATCACCTCGCCTTACCTCAAATGGACGACGCACTGCTGAACACCGCAAGTGAAAGGCTGAATGACCTCAAGCTCGGTGTTTGCTTCAAATCTTGTGTCCAAAACCCATCGCTTCCTGTGCCCACCTTACCAGTCAACCAAACTGTCCTGGACTCTGGTGTCCTTTTCTCCTGAAGGTGAAGAATTTGCTGTCAAACATCCACTCAGATTCTGCAAACCGGTCAGATGGCATCAGCCACGTGTCCTAAGAACCTGCTACTCTGGTCTTGCTCATCCTGCTCTCTGTTCCTATTTCACCCTCTCATTTGATCAAGGCACTGCCAATCTGCTTGGAAATCAGACATCCCCCACTGCCCTGCATAAAAAGGTGGAAAAAACAGATCCCTGCAACTCAGACCAAATCAGCACTTCTCCCAATCATGCAGCAAGGTTATGGAATCCATCATCGTCGACATTAAATTCTTACTCTTCCCAATGGCTTGGTTTCCGATTATCAATTTGGATTCAAACCAGGGTCACTCCTTCCTTGGAAATGCTGCTTCGGCTCTCGCAACAGTGGCGATGGAGGTCCTCAAATGCCTGGACAGTGAAAATCACAGGCCGTACCCGAGACATATCGCGTGCTTTTGACATGGTCTGGCACCCTGACCTGCTCACCACTCCTTCCTTTGGTGTCCAAGGCCATCTCCACTCATGGCTCGCAGACTTCCCCTCCTGTACAGCCCAACTGTGGCCCATAAATGGGAATTATTTCATCGCCCTCTTTCTGTCCCAGGCTGGAGTTCCTCAAGGTAGAGTTCTGGCACCTGTTCTTTTTATGGTTTTCATCAATGATCCTCTCCGACTCTCTGTTAAATCCTCCTTTATCCTTTGCTGATGACTCCACCCTCCTGCCGTACCATCTGTCCTCCCTCAGACCGGCAAAACAGCCGCTTCTTTCCGCTCACTGGAGATCTGGATAAAAACACAAACTGGTCCACACGTGGAAATGTCTTTTTCAATCCGGACAAATGTCACACCCACGTTTTATTTCTTGAAAGGACCAACTGGAAGCCCCCCCCTATTAAATCTACTTTCCCTCCAACATCCTCGAGAAGAAGTCCTTTCATTCAGCTTCTGGGCCTTCTCTCTGCCATGATCTTTCCTGGAAAGCCACATTTCCAACCTGGCCTCCAAAGCCAGTTCGAACGACTGGGAATATTCTGGTTTCGTGCAAAAGTCCCTTCCCTCGTCCCCACCTGAGCTTCCTGACCACTTACAAAGGTTTTCGTCCGTAGCCTGAGGAGTACTGCTCTCCCTTTCTGGCTGGGTGATCCTGCTCCCACCTTCTCGGGCTTCACGCTTGCAAAAACAAGGCATTTCAGATCAATTGCATCTCACGATGAGGCTGAGTCTTTGGGGTCTCTCTCTCTCTCTCACCACAGGCAAGTCGGTGGTCTTTCTGTCTTCTACTGTCCTCCTCTCCGGCCCTCCCGCCCACTCGGTCTGAGATATGTCGCCCATTTTTCGGCAAGGCACCAAGGTCTGCCAGCAATCTCTTCTGGTAAAAACACCAAAATCACGATCAATGCTCACGTTCATCTTTCATTCCAATTCCTCTCTTTTCCCACCTTAGGAACAAAACTCCCACATCATTCAATGCCACTCCTTTCCCTCCAGGTCTTCAAAAAAGCTTAAAGCTGTTCCCACATCTCTTGTCTTCTCCCATCCAAAACATGATTTTTTGTTCAGCTAATCCACCCCAAACCCACGCCTTCAAATTCCCTGCCTTCAATTCTGAAATCCTGTAAATATCATGTTGATTCCCCTGTGTTCCCTGCCCATCCTTTCCCTTCCAACAGATCTCCTCATGTCTCTGTTCCCCACTGTTTTGTCTTCCCTCTCCCCAACTCTTCAATATCCTTCTCACTCCTCCTCAAATTTTAGCCAAATCGGCATGGAATTGAGTATTTTTAGAAAAATTGTAAAATTTGTTGACCTTCGAACCTCAAAAAACAACAGGCTCTTCTTGCTCATAACAAACTCGGCATTTGATGAAAGTTTTTGTGAAGATCAGTTTGGATGTTGACTGTGCGATAAAGACAGACAAGAAGCTAACAACATTGCCTGACCATAATATTTTGAAACATCTTCGATTTGCAAGTAACAAACGGATTCAAACACCAATACCCTCTCCATCCTGAGGTAATTAGAAGACACTCATGGAGAACCATACCTTCCACGAGCTGAAGCGTTCCGGTTTTTTATCCCACCGGACGGCCGGATCTGGATTCTGACCGAACCAAAATCGAATCGACTTGTTCTTGTCAACCCACCAACTAATTTGCCAAAAGTCTCAAACACAACTTTCTCGATATGTGCTCGATATCATTTTGCCCAAACTCTCAAATGTGTGCCAGTATCACTTTTTAAAATATAAAATTCTCCACTCGTGGATCTTCAACCAAAATCGAACTCATTCGTCCTTGTCACCCACCCAACCGTCCAATTAATTTCGTGCATATCCCGTCCATAATTTTTTGAGATATCGGCCTGTATTATCGATGTAGTCGTAATCCCTCAATGGGTGAAGAAATCACAGAATAAAAAATCCTCGAAGAACGTGCGCTGAACGTTCGTGTTGAAGACAGTGATTGCAAGAGCAAAACGAGAGTACTTTTCTACTTCCTTCACCTCTCTCTCACCATGACTCACCTGGCAGCCCGACCTCACTTCTCGACCTTGCTCACATTCAAGAATCATGAGTCGACACCTTCCTCCAGGTGCCAAGATGTGAGCTAGAAATCCTCCCTCCAGCAGACCTCGAATCACGTCTTGTCCCCTTGCAAGGTCCTAAAACCCTCACCGAAAATCACCACTCAATCGATGAAGACGCACACAAATTACATCTCGATGACACAACAAGACTTGTGTTCTTAGACAAATGAAATATTTTTCATTCTGCAAATCAAAAAAATGAGGTGTAAATAGTTTCAGAGAATGAAAAACTACCATAATCCTTATTATAAAGGATTTCTGGTCGATATATTCATTGTGAGAAAGGAAGGAACTTGTTATAAAACCAGATGAATGAGAAAAAAAATTATTACAAGCAAACTCAAACACAATTACTGTGATGGATGTTTGATGTGTGGAAGTAACCTGGATGATTGTAGAGAGAGAGGGAGGAGAGAGAGAGAGGAGAGAGAGAGAAGAGAGAGAAGAGAGAGAGAGAGAGAGAGAGGAAGAGAGAGACGAAGAGAGAGAGAGAGAGTAGTCTTTCCTCCCCAGAAGGAAATGGCACACCTGAGAATTTTGCAAGGTCGGGTGAATGGAATACATAGCCGGGATGATGGAGTATCAATTTTCACAGTCCATCATCTCCGCTACTGATTCCAGCACTCATTCACTTCCTCATTTTTCCCACCGGCACCTGTGAACCATCTACCACTTCTCTTCAATCTCATTCCACCTCCAGATTTTCAAACAGCTGTTTACCAACCACCTTAGGTCAACTTCCCCATCCCGACTCAATGATAATTTCAAACCTCATTAACCCTCTCGAAGCACAACCTCTTCTCCAGGTTTCCAGGTTATCAGGTTCCCCCTTCACCTCCCTCTCCCTCACCATATCTTCTGTGACTGAGAGTTGGCACCGTACCCTCTTCGCTTCATAACTTGTGTCGTCCTTCACTTGATGTCATTCCTTCCGAATGACCTTTATTCCTCTAAAAGTTTCCCCATTTTTGCCGCTCTACCCTCACCTGTTGGTGTGTCCCACTCCAGCCCCTCCCTTACCTCAAATGGACGCACAGCGACACAACACGATGAAAAGGGCTTGAATACCTAACCTCCGTGTTCGCTTCTAAATCTTGTGTCCGACCCATCGCTTCTGTATCCACCTTACCAGCCGTACCCGCTGTTCATGGACTCCGTTCTTTATCTCCTACAAGGTGGAAGAGGCTTGGCTGTTCAAAACCTCGACTCCAGATTTCTCGCGACGGTCCAGACGGCAATCAGCCCACATGTCCTAAAAACTCGTTGCTCCTCAGGTCCTGCTCCGAACCTCTCTCTTGTCCCATTCAACCCTCTCATCTGATCAAGGCAATCTGCCATCTACTGAAAATCAGCAAAAACATTACAACTCTCCATAAGAAGGTGCAAAACAGGATCCTGCAAACTACGCTTAATCAGCATTCTCCCAATCATCAGCAAGTTATGGCGAATGCCATCATCACTTCAGACATTTAAATACTTTCACTGTCCTTCTCCAATGGCCTTGATTTACGATTCATCAATTTTGGTTCAGACCAGGTCACTATTACCCTAATATGCTGCTTCTGCTCTCCCATCAATGCGATGAGGTCCTCAATGCTAGACGTAAATTCGAGTCATATCCACGTGCTTTAACGGTGTGAACACCCTGACCTGCTCATCAAAAACTCTCTTCCTGTGGTACGCGAGGCCATCTCTCCACTCATGGCTCACAGAACTTCCTCTCCTGTCGGCAAGTCACCGTGGGGCCCTAATGGAGTTCTTTCATCCCCTCTTCTGTCCCAGGCTGGAGTTCCTCACTCAAGGTGCTCTCGGCCCTGTTCTTTTTCTGAGTTTCAATCAATGATCTCTCCACCTTCTGGAAAATTTCCATCTATATCTCTTTGCTATGACTCTTTCAGCCTCTGCCGTCCATCTGTCCATCCCTAGACCAGCAAGCAGGCAGCTTCTCTTCGCCTCACTTGCAGATCTGAAAATAAAATCACAAAACTGTCCAACACACGTGGAAACATGGTCTTTCATCCGGACAAATCTCACACTCTCCACTATGTCTCTACGAAAGGACCGTTACAATACCCCTCCCATCCACTTCTTCCACAATCCTCTTGAAGGAAGTCCTTTTTTTCAAGCTTTGGGTCTCACATCTTCTGCCATGACCTTTTCCTGGAAAGCCACATTTCCAACCTGGCTCTACCAAGCCATCGGCCGACTGGAATATTTCTGTCGTGCAAAGTCCTTCCTCCGTCCCACCTGAGCTCCTGACCGACATACAAAGCTTTTCGTCCGCAGCCTGATGAGTACTGCTCTCCTCTCTGGACCAGTGCTCCTCGCTCACACCTTTCTCGGATTCCACGCTGTTGCAAACCAAGGCATTCGGATCATTGGGCATCTCCCGAGTGAGGCTGAAGTCTTTGGGTCTCTCACTCTCTCAACACCGCAGACAAGTCGGGTGGTCTTTCTGTCTTTCTAACCGTTCTCCTCTCCCACCTCCTTCGCTGAGATATGTCACCCCCATATTTCTGCACGGCGCTCAAGGTCTGCCAGCAACCCCCTTCTGGTATAACTACCAAAATCTCAAATCACTGCTCACGTTCCACTCTTTTCAAATTCCATCCTCCTTCTTTTCCACCTTAGGAACAAACTCCCACACTCTCTTCAATCCTATTCTCCTCCAGGTCCTTCAAAAAAGGCCTGTTCCCCCCCCCACCATCTCTAGTCTCCCCGCATCCCAAAACCATGAATCTTTCTGTTCCAGCTAATCCACCCCAAAACCTACTTCGAATTCCCTGCTTTCTTTCCTGAAAGTCCATGGTTGTGTCCATTTTGTTTACGCCCGTGTCTTCTCCCCCTCCCGATTCCTTCCACAGATCCCGTTCCCCACTGTTTTGTCCTTCCCTCTCCAGAACTCCTCTTCAAACTTGTCCTTCTTCAAATCCTCTTTCAAAATCTGATCAATCCAGATGAGAGAATAGTACTTTAGAAACTTAAAAATTTTGTTGACCCTTTGGCCTGTAGTTGAACCTTCTCGACCTCAAAAACAACAGCTTCTTGCTTATAGAAACCTGTACCATGTCGTGAATTTGTGAAGATTCAGTTGGAAGTTGTGACCTTCGCGCATAAATTATAACTGACAGAAGACTTAACAACATTGACTGACCAAAAATATTTAAACATCTTTTCGATTTGCAAGTAACAAACGGACCCAAACACAACACCCTCTTCCATCCGTGAGGTAATTAGAAGAACACTCAGTGGGAGAACATACCGCCACGAGGCTGAGCGGTTTCCGGTTTTTATCCCACCGAGAGCCGGATCTGGATTTCCGACCTGAACAAAATCGAATGGACTTGTTCTTGTCACCGAACCAACTCGTCCACCAAATTTGCCATAACTCGTCACAACTTTTGAGATAACGTGTGATATCATCATTTTTGGAAGCCAATCTCTCTCTGCTGTGAAGAGATCACTAATTAAAATATTTAAATTCCTGGAATGCGGATCTTCACCAAAATCGAATTCATTTCGTCCTTGTCACCCACGCCAACCTGTCCAATAACTCTCGTGCATATCCGTCCATGAATTTTTTGAGATAGTCGGGCTTGTATATCGTGGTGGTTCGAATCCCTCAATGGTGAAGAATCACGACAAAAAAATTCCTCGGTAGAACGTGTAGCTGGAATATTCGTGTGAAGAAGAGGAGTTGAAGAAACGAGAACGAAAGTACTTTCTGCTTCCCTCAACTCCTCCCTTCACCATTGGACTCACTGGGCAGCTTCGACCTCACTTCTCGACCTTCTCAGCATTCAAGAAATCATGCTAGTCGACACCTTTCCTCCAGGTGCACCAAGATGTAGCTAGAAATCCTGCTCCAGCAGACCTCGAAAATCACGTCTTTCTGGCCCTTGAAGGTCCCTCAAAAACCCTCACCCGATAAATCACACTCAATCGAATGAAGACGCCACACAACTTATATCTCGATTTGACGCAACAAGGTTTGCCTCTTCGACTGAAATATTTTGACATTCCACAAATCAAAAAAAGCAATGGAGTGTAAATTATCTATGAGAAATGAAAACTACCATAATCCATTATATAAGGATTTCTGTAATATAATCTTCCATTTGTGGCAAGAAGGAACTTTCAAAAAGCATGAATGAGAAGAAATTTAAATTTACAGGCAAACTCAAACACGATTACGTGATGATGTTGATTTGTGGTAGTATTGGATATGTAGAGAAGAGGTAGTCTTTTTCTGTCAGAAGGAAATTGTAAAATGGCCACCTTGAGAATTGTTGAGGCGGGTGATAGGAATAGAAAAATATCCGGTATAATAATAAGATGCAACTTTCATCACTCCGTACCTCTGTCTACCTATTCCAGTCAGTCTCTGTCTCCTCTCTCTCTCTGCTCTCTTGGAAGGGATAAGATCAGAGGCGGAGGTAAAGGAAGTGGAGAAGAGAATGGATTGGCGGTATTGTATGGGTTATCGGACTTGGTGCGAAAGCCAAACTTCTGGGTGCCAAATTTTGTAATTAAAAAAATGAAATTTCAAAATCAAACGGAAACCAAATAAAATATGGGCTGCATGGTCATCAGAAGGAACCCGAACTAGCAAAAAAAACAAACAGAGATGACGTCATCAGGAGGAACCTGGAAAGGACTGAGTTTCAATTGCTACTCCGCCACCCCTCAAACCCATCCAGGTGCAGCCAAGTGAGCCTTATTTAAATAAATAAAAATTAAAAAAGAACACAGATTCAAAAATACTATATATTATATGTTTTCTGGCTGCCAGCACCCTGCGTCCAATCAGGTTGAAATTTATAACCATAATCCCCCCAATTCACTACGAGATCATAATGTGGAAATTTCACGTTCCAATCGATGAAGCTGTTTCACGAGAAATTAATTTTAGCCGCGTCCTCCGTAGCGAACGTTGCTCTAAGAAGAGCTCTGCATTGGTTCTTCTTGTTCTTCTCTGTTCTTCTTCTTCTGGTGAAGACAAATCCTTACCGACTCGTCTTTTTATAATACAGGATCCGGATTCCTTAAAATACTTAAACACCTGTAACACATCCTCACATTGAGGGTGCCTTTGAAGAGCGTCTATCATCAATCACTTTAAAATATATTCGGACATTCTGTCTTAAAGTTTCTCGAAAAGTTCACGTTACTATTAAAGATTAATTCCATTTGAAGATGTGTTGTAATTTCGTAAATACACGATTTTCCTCGTCAATGAACGGACCCATGACGGGTCCGCTATTGGGCTCCATAAAGGCACGTTGACGAAATATCGGAAGTTGTTGTTATTTAGATATAATTATTTATTTTTAATTACCGGCACGTCGCGTTGCGACGCTGGCTCTCAGAGAGCTTCCGCGTTGTTGTTGTTGTTCTTCTTCTTCTGGTGAAGACAAAACCTTTATGACGCGCTCTTGACACATGGTCCTTGTTTTAAAATATTTTCCCTTCAACCAATACCGGCTGCCAAACCATTTGACCATCCAATTAATTCCGTGAACACGCTGGTAATTCCCAAGGCCCGGGAACGTGCTGTGAAGTTCCCCTTCGATCTGTTCAGCCCTTCCTGGAGAAGAAGATTTTGAAAGTTTTTTCGGGTAAATCCAATATGGCTGCCCAAAACCATTACAAGCCGACGGATCTTTTTGTTCTCTGCATGGATAGGTGGTCATACCTGCAAAGATTATTCTCGATCTGTTCAGCTGTTTCAGAGAAAAAATTTGTGAAAAGTTAATAAAATATATATTATATATATATATATATATATATAAATATATATATATATATATATATATATAATAGTATAAAATATGGCTACCGAACTACGTGACCACAATGACAGATCATGAATTATTTTTGTGTTGAATCAATTTATCGCCAAAGTGACCCTCAAAAAAATGTTCATACTGATCGGATGTAGCGTTCGACGTGTGCAATTATGACGTCATAACGAAGGCACCTTTGACATCATTTTTTTTTTTTAAATCACTTCTTCCCCCATGGGGAGTACTTGACAGGTCCGAGTTTCAACTTTTTCCATGGAGCGGTTTCAGAGATTATAAAGGTCCAACGTTGCTCCTTTTTTT